>SEYY01000204.1:90240-97740 GCA_009176605.1 Armadillidium nasatum
GAACCAGCGCCCTCAAGCACGTGAGTAAGTCACCCTACCGTTTGAGCCACGGGTATATATTATATATATATATATATATATATATATATATATATATATTATATATATATATATATATATCGTATTTATATAGCTTGTATATAAATTCATTAAAAAAAATAAAAAATTTGGCTTAAACCAAAAAAAACATGGTTTTTTTCAGTTGGTTTAAACCAAAAAAAAAATTGGTTTAAACCATCTGGTTAAAACATGCAACCTGATATATATATATATATATATATATATATATATATATATATATATATATATATATATATATATATATATATATATATATATATATATATATATTAGCTCATTACGTAAAAAATAAAAAGCTTCCCAACTGGTGTAATCTGGTTTTTTGACAGGTTCTCATTCTCAGCCATAATCATTTTCAAATATTTACATTGTAAAGTTTTATCTGATACCTAGAAGTGCGTGCACGCACGCACACACACACAATATATATATATAAAATTAGTAAGGATAGCACTTTCGGGATGCCAGATTTTGTCGAGGTAGCTAAATCTGGCAACCTATGCCTAACGGTCTTTACTGCAATTGCGTGTAATGTTGAATTCTCAGGGCCCTTCCTGACTTTTTCTTTGCCAATTCACGGACCCCAGATTCGAGCCAATTTCTGCCGGATTGAACCGCAAAAAAAATGGTCAAGAAAGAGAGTGAGGTGAAAGTAGCGATTTTGCAAACTTAGATAACTTCCCGATACCATTTTTTGGGGGGTTCACGGGGTCCCCCCCGGGGGCACCTTCCGCCCGACTTGAGGCCAATTTCATTATGTTGAACCCCCAAAAATGGTATCAGGAAAGTGTGAGGTCAATTTGAGCAGAGTGATTTGAATTGCAAATCAAAACCCCGTTAAGCTTAGGTTGCAAGATTTAGCTACCTCTCGACAAAATCTAGCACCCATACATTACAGAGGGTAAACACATACAAACATTCTTATCTTTATTTCTTTCGAAATTTTTCCTTTCTTCAATTCTTCTCTTAACTAGAAAATGTTAGAAAGTGTTGGAAGTTAAAGATTTTCAATGTGTATTGTCATGGTTCCCAAACACTTTCATTCCCTTTATCACTCTATTCTTTACTTCTTTTTCCGTCCCACCCTTACCTTCCACCAACATTCCTAGATATTTGAATTCATCCACTTCCTCAAGTTTCCTTCCCTCTCACTTCTACACCCTCCATTCCTCCCTCAACATCTCCACCTCCAATCCTCATAACTTTACTTTTTGTTGGATTCACTTTCAATCTCGTGTCTGCACATTTCCCCTCAAAATCACATAAGTATTCTCAGCTTTTTTCCAGATTCTGCCACCAACACCGCATCATCTGCAAAAAGTTAAACAATCACATCCCATTTACCTTCCATATTTCTCAACCTAATACTACACCATCCATCAATAGATTAAATAGCATGGCGACATTACACACCCCTGACTCAATCTCACTCCTATGCTAAACCAATCCGATAGTTTCCTCTTCACCCTAACTTTTGATCTACAATTCGCATAAAAAACTTTGATCCCCTTCTGTAATTTCCCTTTCAACCCCCTTTCCATTAATATTTCATAAGCAACTTCCTCCTGCATACTCTCTCGTATGTTTATCCATATATATATATATATATATATATATATATATATATTATATATATATATATATATATATATATATATATATTATAATATATATTACATTTCACGAAATGAACATTTTTCTTTTTCGAATAAATTTATAAATTTTCATTCAATGTGTATTGAATTCAAATCAAGTTTTAAATATGCAACAGAAATTTCTCGATAAAAAAAAAATTAATTCAGCGTTGTTCCACTAATATGCTAATTTTTATTAAAAACTTTTGGGATCCGTGAAATGCCTATATATATATATATATATATATATATATATATATATATATATATATATATATATATATATATATATATATATATATATATATATATATATATATATATATATATATAATATATATATATATATATATATATATATATATATATATATATATATATATATATATATATATATATATATATATATATATATATATATATATATATATATATATATATATATATATATATATATATATATATATATATATATATATATATATATATATATATATATATATATATATATATATATATATATATATATATATATATATATATATATATATATATATATATATTAGTTAGTACATTACCGGATCGCCCGACAAATTGTTATTACGGGAAAAAGAGGAAAGATAAAAATTTTATGATCATTATTAAGCAAAAAATTTTACTATTTTCTAAACTCAATTTCTGTTCCTCCTAAGATGAAAGATTTTCTCTTTAAATGCTTTCATATATTTGATTAAAAATCATGTCAAAGGAAGTTTAGCACTAGTGATTACAAAAGGACGAGGGCAAATATCTAAAGAGAAATACAAAAATATCTCGTACTTTACGACAAAAACCATAAACTTATTTAATATAGATATGACTCCGGGTGTACTGCTAGCGCTAAAGGGTCCCTCCCTAGCAAATGATTTAAGAATGTAGAACATGTGTCGACATCCATTGGAAGTTAAATTAATGCCGATCTCTTAATGTATATTAACTAAAGGCTGCCCACACAATCATACCGTATCATCAAACAGCATTAGTGATATGATAATAATTATTTGGATTTGTGCTTTAAATTACCTCATTTTGATTCTTCGTTTTTATAAGCGCTAAAAAATGGTCCGGAATTTACTATATATTTAAGCCACATTTGAAAATATTTTGTATTTTTATCATTATAATTTTTCACTAAGTAACAATAGCGTATGAAATATGCACTCCCACTGCAATTGTTAACCCAACACACCAGCCTAAATTTATTGCGTCGTTCTCTGCAGGTAACATTAATAAAATTGACCTTACATAGCCTATCCCAACCAAAAACAAAAAAAGAAGCTAAAAAAATCATGCACTATTCTAAGCATTTCATCGATTATCAATTCATCTTCTATTGTGGCTGCCAAACAAGCGACATGGCGTTGACAAATTAAAAAAATGAAGGACTTCTTAGTTTTACACTGGTTCGTATATATATATATATATATATATATATATATATATATATATAATATATATATATATATATATATATATATATATATATATATATATATATATATATATATATATATATATATATATATATATATATATATAATAGCTATAGACTGCACTTTGATATCCTTAAAATTTAAAAAACTACTAAACGTACGTTAAAACGTATAACATTTTTGGAATCCTTGAAGAATTTTGATAAAGAAAAATTGGGAATTAAAAAAAAAAAACTTAAAAAAATAATTTTAATAACTACGTAATTTATTTTTTAATACGATTCACGACATCGTACGTCTGGCAGCGTCTCTTTTTCTGAGATTAATTTTAGCGATTGAATAAAAATTTGTATATATATATATATATATATATATATATATATATATATATATATATATATATATATATATATATATATATATATATATATATATATGGTGTGTAATATGGCAGTAGGCTTGTATCCCACTGCAACATTATAGCAATCAGTTAGGCCTGTATCCCACGGCAATCTTCGGTCGTCAGGTTATGATAAGTCGAACTAAGTTCGCTAAAAAACTAAATAATAATAATAATAATAAGCCAAGAATTTTCCTCAATTATCATACACAAACAATTTTTTTTAACTTATTTTCACATCTTTTATAATTTGCTTTATCAAAATTCTTCAAGGATTCCAAAAATGTTATCCTTTTTAACGTCCGTTTAGTAGTTTTTGAAATATTTAAGGATATCGAAGTGCAGTCTGACCTATCTATCTACCTATATATATATATATATATATATATATATATATATATATATATATATATATATATATATATATATATATATATATATATATATATATATATATATATATATATATATATTATCTCCGATGGGCAAAGGCCGGTGGCTATCTAATTCCACTGAAGTTGGAAAAACACTATTTTGGTCGATGGCCAGAGTTTCCCTTCTATCCATAAATTATCATACACAAGCAATTTTTTTCCTTATGTAACTTCAAATTTTTTACATTTTTCTTACTCAAAATTCCCCAAGGATTCCAAAAATGTTATCCTTTTTAACGTACGTTTAGTTTTTTTAAATATGTAAAAAAAAAAAAAAAAAAAAAAAAAAAAAAAAAAAATATAAATAAATATATATATATATATAATATATATATATATATATATATATATATATATATATATATATATTATATATATATATATATATATTATATATATATATATATATATATATATATATATATATTTAGGGATAGAGTGAAGTATCGGTATATTTTTAGGTTTCGGTATTGGCAAAAAATGACCGATACCAATACCAGATTTTTTAAAGTAGCTTGATCCCGTTGGCTTACATTTTTTTGAATGTTTACTTTCATTGACTGTGGAGTTTCGAATACCACGAAACAATGTTTTTCTTGATTTTCCAAATTTTCAATTAATCAATTAATTAATTACTAATTAATCGTTAATTAATTTTTTTGGCTTATATTCTACATCACTGTAACTACAGATCCGATTTTGGTCATATTAGGACAGTTAATTCTTTGTATAGCATAGATCAACTTGTCATATTTAATTGTTCGTTTATTTAATTACTTAATTAAATTATGTAATTTTTATTAATATTACGTAATATTTTGCCACGTCGCTTCTCGATAATTTTGTTTCCAGAACAATGATATGTTGCTTTCCACTAAAAATAATTTTTTTTTTGAGATTTTAAAAAAGGTCTTGAATGTTGGGTTCATCTTTAAGACAATCAGGGATACGAGTGAGGAGATTCATCAACTGCTCAAGGTCGTTTTGGATGGAAAATTGGAAAGTACGTTCACCGGCTGTATCACGAAAACTAGAAAACCACTGGCAATAGTGAATATTGAAATTACCTAACATGATGATTTCTAAGGAAGTAGATAGAATATGCACTATTTTGGAGTTTAGATAGTCAAAGAATTTAGGATACTCAGTAGAATTTGGAGAGAAATAAACAGAACAAATGAATTTAGTTGTAGAATGATAAGATGGTTAAGCCAAAAGGTAGAAAATTCAGAAGACTCCAAATTAGAGGACATAAGAGCAAACAAAATCGTTGCGCACATAAGCAAAACAACCTCCTTTGGCTGAAAATTCATAGACTGGTTAAAGAAATGGGACGGTAATTAGAGGGTTGGAGAGGTCTCCCTCTTTCGGCAAAGGTTGAATGGGAGCACGTTTCCAGCAAAAAGGGAAAGTTGAAGTACAAAGACGAAATAATAACAGAAAACAGAAAAAACAATAATAACAGAAAATGGTTTGTAATCTGAAAACAGACCGTGAACTGGGGCAAGTCGGCAGCAAAGTTTTCGTGAAACTAACCCTATATTATCTATAAATAGTTTTGTTTAGCAATGTGACTTCAAAATAACTAGGTATTACGGAGAGCAGAAAACCTAAAATTCCTGGTCTTTGAATTTTTCCAGTTCTGTTTCAACCTTCATGGATTCAGTTAAAAAAAAAATTGGTATCAGTACTCGGTATCAGTAAATTCTAGAGGTACCGAAGAGTTTAAAATTATTGGTATTGATCCATCCCTAATATATATATATATATATATATATATATATATATATATATATATATATATATATATATATATATATATATATATATATATATATATATATATATATATATATATATATATATATATATATATATATATATATAAGCTGTAGATGCAGAGATTAGTGGCAAATACTTGATTTAGTATTTCATTTATTCGTTTTTAGTATTTAATGTTAGTAAAGGCATTTGAATAACATATTTCAGTTTTATTATGAAATTTGTCAAATTAGAAGATATTTCCTTAGTCTCCAAAATTCAAACTTCAAAATTATTTTCCCACTATCATTCTTATAAGAGAATGGATAATAATAATAATAATAATAATAATAATAATAATAATAATAATAATAATAATAATAATAATAAAGCTTGCAGTTTATCCCACCATCATGTAATATTTATGTTGACTTTTAGCAAAAATTTATATTTATAGCAGCCAAAAAACAATGCTTATATTATAATTTTATACCTGCATACCGTGTCCCTTTAAAAAATTTAACTACTTGATTTATTCAGCAAGTTGTCCCCGTCGCAATGACCTTGACAAAGCTGACAGAACGATTCTACATTTTTAACAAACAAAACAAAACAAAAAAACAACCTTGTTAATCTTATAGCTGCAAGTGTTTATTAAAATTCTACATTAAGGTATGCATTTATGTGTGTGTGTGTATGATAAATGATTAGACAAAAGTTGATTTCAGGGCGTTTTTTTCCCCCTCCGAGTCTATGAGCGTGTCTGAAAACATAATAACATATCATGTGTGTGTGTATGTGCGCGTCTGCTATATATATATATATATATATATATATATATATATATATATATATATATATATATATATATATATATATATATATATATATATTATATATATATATATATATATATTTATATATATATATATATATATATTATATATATATATATATATATATATATATATATATATATATATATATATATATATATATATATATATATATATATATATATATATATATATATATATATATATATATATATATATTATTTTAGAGGGAGGATATAGCTCAGTAAGAAGCAACGTAAGCACTTCCCATTGTACAAAACCAGCGTAGTGATACGATGGGCTAGACCACATGTTCCCAACCTTTTTTTACTTGTGGACATCCGAGTCCTAACTTTTCGTATGTGGACCCACATATGTAAAATTCCTAAATAAAAAATTTTTCCTTTAGGACCCCCTCAAAGCTTCTGTGGTCCCCCTATGAGTTCATGTGGAACGCCAGTTGGGAAACGATAGGCTAGGCCATTCTTTCATTCCATTAACTTCTGGCTCATTCCTTTTCGCGTTTAACCTTCTCAGAGGCTCTCTAGTACATTCTTGTCTTATACTGGAGTGTCTTTGCTCCCACTACCCACCCACCCCTTTCTTAACATGTTCCCTACAAATTTTACAAACGATTATTCGTACATTACCTATTAAAAAAGAAAAATGACAAATCATAAACCTGGCTCAAAGATGCTTCGAGAAGTAGTATCCAAATAATGCCTATCAACACCCCTCACTCCATCATCACTAGGGAGTTGCCGCGAAGAATTCATTTTCATTAATTTATGCAACATTCGCGGTCTTTTGGCTAATTTCCCTTTGTCGAGCACTACCTTTTTATTCGAGACATTTAGGTGATTTCAATGTTCACAACCGCCA
>SEYY01000204.1:107740-110531 GCA_009176605.1 Armadillidium nasatum
GACTTAAGGTAATAAAAATATTTCAAATATTAAAAAGCATGGTTTCCATCCGCAACTTTAACAATATGGCATAAGAAATTGGGTGGAGAAAGATAATCAAAAGATATCTCAACACTAATATAGGAATATATCGATACTGTAACAAATTATTTCAACTTAACTTAGTCTTGACTTAAAGGTTTAACCAAAATAATAAATAAAGTTGCTAAAATACACTTTTTAAGTATTTCAAATATCTAGAAACATTATGAAATATCAATGCTAATATCAATAATTTTGCAATATGCTCTGCCTATCTCACTATAAGGCAGTAGGCAAACTTGGTATAGTAGGCCAACTTATATTGTATTGTAACAGGATTTATAGTACTTTATTTTTAAATTTATTGAATTTAATTCTCAAATTCAATTTTTAGTTTTTCTTCAATATATATTTCCAGTCCATATTATGAAAAACTATTAAATACCAGTTGAAAGATGAACCACTCATGTTACCGTTTGTCTATTTTCAATACAGTAAAATATATGAAGTTATTGCGATGAACTAAACTATTAACAATACTCTATTTAAGTTTATGGAATTTCAATTTCCACAAAAATAAGAATTTAAATTACATTTTCAAGTTTATATTTTGAATTAAATGTGTTGAGACAAACTGCAGAAGTACCTAATTCTAATTACGACAAAATAAATGCTTTCAGACATGATACATTATAGTATATTTCAAAGAAAGCGTACCTGTACAACAGTTGATAAGTTTGTTTACAGAGGTCCTTTCACTGTAATTTGAATACTTCAATTTAATTTTTCACACTTAAATATATAAATTTACAATAAACTCGTCACATTAAAAAAAACTGTAATTTACATTAAAATATATATATATTTACATCCTACACTTTAAATGCATTTCAAAATAATATAGGAAAATGTTATGGGTTAGGGCTAGCCAAATCCTTGTCCATAAAAATTAGAGCTCTGCGCCCTTTTCAAGAAAATAGTCCGGGTCACTTATTTGAAATTCCTATAATGACCATCAAAAACAAAATATCTCTTAAGAGATTAGCGCACTTTCGTTTTGTGAAAGTCAACTTTCCTAATTGAATAATATACCTGCATCGATCCTGAGCTGAAGGAAGATGAACAGGAGTGATAGGAAAACAAGAATTTTTCCACTACCGAAACATGTAGTCTCAAGCCTGAACGGGGAGTAATCAAACACAAACGAACAGAGAATTTTGTAGAGAATGAATTAGTACTATAAGATAAATTATGGAATAAGTATAATATTATATATATATATATATATATATATATATATATATATATATATATATATATATATATATATATATATATATATA
This sequence comes from Armadillidium nasatum, assembly GCA_009176605.1. Classification (NCBI taxonomy): domain Eukaryota; kingdom Metazoa; phylum Arthropoda; class Malacostraca; order Isopoda; family Armadillidiidae; genus Armadillidium; species Armadillidium nasatum. The sequence continues at coordinate 109,105 of SEYY01000204.1, forward strand.
TATATATATTATATATATATATATATATATATATATATATATATATATATATATATATAATAAATATATTAAATTATGGAATAATTTTTTTTATATATATTATAAGAGTTAGAGAATGATTGCTTAGATTCATGGTGGTATCTCAGACAAGAGAAAAAACTTAGGGTGAAAATTTATAAAAACTTTTTATAAGCTTTCACTATTTTATCTAGTGTATTTACTTTATATATTTTAAATTCTCCTTGTAAAAATCCGCGACACCCTTCATAGAGTTTGTAAAGTTGTTTTTTTTTTTTTTTTTTTTTTATATATATGGCACTCTGTTTGGTATCTAAACAAGCTGCCTGTTTAGAATAAACATACTTTTTACAAAATCATTCGTCGCTTCTAGACGTTATTTAAAATGTAAGTGTTTTTGCTTGTTCATTACAAGTCCTCAAAATTCAAAGGTAAAACGTATGAGGTCATATATTTTTTCTTATTCACCTCTTTCTTACTATTATTTCTATTGATTTCTACTCAAATATATTCCTCCGTATCTAAATATAGTAAAGTTATATATAAAGAACTTCTTTGAAAAAGTTCATAGTAAGTCTCCTCTTATTATTTAATTGTAACACTAATTGCGACCCTTCTCTTTCAGGTTTCTGAATAAAAACTAAGCATAATTAAGCTACCCCATAGTATATATAAATTAAAGAGGTGATATTAAACATGAGAAGTTAGTTCATAAGGTACGAGCATTCGTAAAGTATACGGTACAAGCCCGTAGCCATTACTGGCGAAGTTCGTCCTGGGGTGTCTTAGTAACATTTTAGAAATTAGAAAGAAAAATAGTTGCAAAAAAAAATAAAAAATTAGGGACACACACCAAGTAGTTTACTGGTAGAATATGGAGCAACTTCATATATTATTTGTGATAAATCACAATTTATCATCTTTGAAGAAAACTTTGAATTCTCAAATCATTTTATTGAATTGACAGATAGCAGCAGGATGAATAATGTTGCAATTGGTAAACTATTAATATGTGAATTTAATGGTAAGTGTTATAGTATGTCATTGAAAAATGCTCTATGCGTACACTCGTATAAACAAGATATATTTTCAGTGCAGGCAGCTGCGAAGAATGGAACTTGTATAAATTTTACACCAAAATTTGCATAATTAAGATGGCAGGAGGTTTATATTTTCTGAACAATATTGGTCTAAAGAAAATGGGTTCTTGTAGATTGCAGGATTGGCATAAAATTACGGGCCACTGTAATATCCAAGTAATATTGAATCAGTGTTAATAGCTGACATTAAAACAAATTAGGATGTGGAATCTCTGTGGGTAGATATTCTTATGTATAATAAATCCTACAGGATAGGACCATTTTATAGAGCGCCTGCTCAGAATCAAGTATTTGATGAAGAAATGGTGA
>SEYY01000205.1:2500-7500 GCA_009176605.1 Armadillidium nasatum
AGTTAAAAAATTGATTTTACGCATTACAGAACAAGGCATATAACTGCATAAACAGACTATATTATGATTACTATTATTAATTATTGATTATTAGTTAATTATGATAATATAATAATAATAATAATAATAATAATAATAATAAATAATTATATAATAATAATAATTATAATAATATAATGTTAATAATAATATATTTGGCTTAAAGAATTATTATTATGATTATTTTACAAGTTCTTCAGTTTTATTTCTACTGATATTATTATTATTATTATTATTATTTTTATTATTATTATTATTATTAATTATTATTATTAGATATTATTATTATTATTATTTTATTATTTTTTATATAACTATTATATATAATATTACTATATTTTTTTATATTATTAATAGTAAAATATTTAATTTTTTATTTTTTTTGATTATATTTATATATATATATATATATAATATATTATATATATATATATATATATATATATATTCTTATATAAATATCTAAAATATATAATTTAATCCTTATAATTAACCCAAAAAAAATTTTTATTTTATTATTATATATATATTATATATTTATATATATATTTATATTTATATATATATATATTATATATATATAAAAGTAATATGAGTATTTTGTTTTAGGAAAATTATTTCAAATTTTGAAAGTTAAATAAAAATTTTCTCTAATTCTTACAGACTGTCATTACCTATGAAAATTGGAATCTTAAAAGAAATAGGGTCAACATTCCTTGGGCTTACAAGCAGTATAGAACCAACAATCTAATCTAAACCAAAATTATTCACAAAAAATTTTTATTAAAATACATTTTAAAGATTACAATAACGACGTATTCGATAGTTTTTTTAAATTTTTTTTTTTTTTTTTTAAAGAAAGTTAAAAGAAAAATATATGATATAATCGTTATAACTGATGATAATATTGGATGAATGGTATAAACTGTCAGTATGACTTATTACCCACAATACGAGAGCATTCAAATATGTTCTTTAAATAATAAGAGTATTAAGAACATTTTTGGGATATTTTGGTTTTGTGTACCTTACTGTTCATTTAGAACTTTTGTAACGCTTTTATAATAGATACAGTTGAGGAATATTTATATTATATCGGTGAAGGGTTTAGATAACTCATTTAGATAAAACTCATATATATATATATATATATTATATATATATATATATTATATATATCTATATGATATATATATATATATATATTATATATAGTATCTATATGATATATATATATATATTATACTAGTATATAACAGTAATATATATATATATGAGTATATGACAGAGCCTTGTGAAAATGAAGGGGTCTTACGTCACGGAAGACAGAAAGAGACCGAGAGATGGGGGGGAGAAAGAGGGAGACAATGGAGGGGTTGGGGGGAGGAAAGGGTAAGTTGATATGGAGGCAGATTCATTCATATTTTTTTAATAAAATTATAATTTAAATAAAATAATAAAAAAAAAAAATGTTTTTTTTTTTTTTTTTTTTTTTTTTTTTTTTTTTTTTTTTTTTTTTTGCAAATGAAATATTTTAATATCGAAGTGGTTTCCGCCATTCTTTTATTTCTTGCTTTTTTTTTTATTGTTTTTCTTTGGCTATATTAAAAGAAATAAAAGAAAAGAAAACGATCGTTTTTCTTTACTTCGGTTTTAATGGTTTTTCTTTCAGAAGCTACATTATAAAAGCCTTAGGCTATCTGTATGTTTCTGTATTTTTTTATTATTATTATTATTATTATTATTATTATTATTATTATTATTATTATTATTATTATTGAATTTTTTTTTTTTTTATTTATTTTTTTACTTTATATTATTATTATTATTATGTATTATTATTTATATATTATTATTGATTGATTATTATTATTTATGCATTATTATTATTATAATTAATAAAAAAAAAAAAAAAAAAAAAAAAATCATTATTATTCTTATTATTATTATTTATTATTATTATCATTATTATATTATTATCATTTTTTTTTTTTTTTTTTTTTTTTTTTTTTTTTTATCATTATATTATTATTATATTATTATTATTATTATTATTATTATATTAATATTTATTCATTATTATTATTATTATTATTACTACTACATTAAATATAATTTATAGATTGGAAATTAGAAGAACAAACTTCCTAAGTATCCTATATAGATATAATATTATAGTATATAGTATAATATATATATATATATATAGTATATAATATAGTTATATATTATATATATTATATTGCTTCTAGACAGTGGCATAAAACGGTAGAAGCGATTGTCTCACGTCATTGAAACAAATGGTTAGATATTTCCTATATGAATAAATTAAAGAAATTTCATAGAAAGACTGCTTATCTGCTTAAATAGGTGAATTTTATATATATTATATAATATATATATATATATATATATATATTATATATATATATATATATATATATAGTATATATATTAATATATACTTATTATATATGTATATATTTATATGTATATATATATATATATATATATAATATATATATATATATATATATATATATATATATATATATAATATATTAATATATATATTATTATATAATATATATATATATATTATATATTATATTCAATTATTATTATTATTATTGATTTTATTATTATTTTATTATTATTAATTATTATTATTATTATTTATTATTTTATTATTATTATTTAATATTATTATTATACTTGAGAATTCAAAATCAGCTTTAGTTTTAATTAATATATATTTTACATTTCCCTTCCAATTCTCTTAAAATTTTCTTCTAATTTAAATTTAATTTTCTTAATATAATTCTCGAGAAGAACTTACAGAGAAAGTAAGAAGAATAATATTTTATTTTCTAACAGGTTCTTCCGTCCTTGACGTCATCAGAGTTTGGATTCTTACAGATGAATTAATTTTTAAAGTAAAAAATTATGATTATAGATTATAAAATTAATAAATATATTAAATTATGTTTAGTTTGGGTAGTGAAAGAACATTAAACTTAATGTTAATGTCTGATTTGCAGTTTTTAATATACAAAACTTAAGCGATTTTTAATTTTTGCGCTTCACAAGAGAAGTAAAGAATATTAAATGATTGGGATATATTACATATGTTTCTTTTTCCATGCTTAGTATATACATAGACTATGGTACATAGAAGTTCTAAATTTTTACTGGGCTTAAAGTGATGTTGGTACGCCCTATCTGGTAATCTAATGGTCGTGTAACCATATACGTTGACGTACAGTCAGACTCGGGACAAGCAGATTGGTACACGACATGATGATTAGCTGAAAGATGATTAGAAAAAGAAGAAAGCGGTTTGCTTTTATGATATAGTTTAAATATTATTTTTGAATTGTTCGTAGATTTTACGTTGGTATCAATAATTTCACGTAGGCATTTTTCCTCTTTATCAAAAGCAACTGCGTTAGAAGTTTTAAAATAAAAGTTAATTTTATCAGAGTTATTGTTAGTATTTTCCTGATTTTAATGGTTTCATTGACTAGTTTTTCTGTTATTGTAGTAATTGGTTACAGCTGATTTAGTTCATCTGATTTTCTTTAATTAATGATTTTCAGTTCCGACACATAAGTATTTTTTTTTATAATTATATATTATTATTATTATTATAATAATTTTTATTTTTTATTATTTATTATTATATATTATATTATTATTATTATTATTATTATAATTATTATTATTATCGCCATTTTTTTTGCATCTTCCTTGTTTACTTACTATATTTCTATTTTTTTTATTTTATATTTTTTAATATCAATTCAAAATTAAAATATTACCTGATGCCATTTAAAATTATTATTCTTTAATGCTTTGATATTAATTCATAAATTCTTTAAGATATATAACTTTTTTTATTGTTTTAAAATTATTTTTTTTTTTTTTTTATAAATTAAAAATTAAAATATATATTTATAATAACACTAATATAATATATAATAATAATATAATAATAAATATTTATTAAAATAATGATAAATATATATATTATATAATATATAATATAATAATAATAAAGATATATTTAATATTATTTTAGATAGAGTTGAGAGTGGGAAAAGTACTTTATTAAATCTTTATAATACCTTAAATATAGATAGATAGATATTAACTGGAAAATAATTTTTTTTTTTTTTTTTCGTCTGTAATGTATTATCATTCTGTAATTTCTCTTGATCGTATTCTCTCAGGTATCTTCCTTAGATGGATTAGACAATATATTATAAAGGAGAACTTATAGAGAGTTTTTTTTTTTTTTTTTTTTTTTTTACGCTACACGAAACCAATAATTTTAAGGAAGGGCAATCGTCTGCCTGGTAAATTTGTAGAGTTAGAGATGGAGACATAACTTTTAATTTTCTTCTGAGTTATAAAATTTTTTAATCCTTTTAATAATAATAATCTATAATAATAATATAATAAGAATATATCAAGAATATTAGTTATTATATTTATCCTGGTCTATTACAGTAATATTTCTTCTCAGCAATTTACCATATTTTGTATTATTTTTTAAGGGAAAATAATTAAAAAAACTGTAAAAAAAAAGCAGTAGTCATAATAATATGATATTAGGTGTAATGATTATTTATTATTATATTATTATATTATTATTTTATTATTTTAGTTATCATCATTATTTATGATATTACAATAATTTAAAAAATTGTTTTAATTTTACTTTTGGTTTTTAAATTATAATTAATGTCATTTTATTTTTATTATTATTATTATTATTTTATGATTATTATTATTATTATTATTATTATTATTATTATTATTGTTTTAATATATTATTATTATCATTATTATTATTATTATATATGTTATTATAAGTTCTTATTACTTATTTCTTAATATATGATTTATATTTACTATTCTTGAGGATATATTTGTAATTTTGTGAGATAAAATTGAGA
>SEYY01000205.1:35000-37590 GCA_009176605.1 Armadillidium nasatum
AATTTTTATAATAAAAACTCAGGCGGTCAAAATCCATCTATGAATTTTTCAATAATTTCTTATATATAATTTCTTATATAAAATATCTAAAATGATAATGAATTTTGAATCCTTGATTAATTTGAACCCAAAAAAAATTTTTATTTTAAAATTCCTCAAAATTTCAAACTCTTAATAAATGATTCATGTAAAGATGGATTTTCGCCATAAAAATGAACTGGATTTCAAATCTTAAATCTGTGACATTTTTGCCACTTGTCCCAACGATTCGTTGAGACAATATATGCAGTATAGGAATGTTTCGAAATTATTCAAATTAAGAAATCTCACTCCATGAGATTTTAGAGTAATATATTAATGAAGTTTAAAACATATATTATTTTAATTTATTTTGTTTTATATTCTGTAATATTTTTTCAATGCTATTCTATAGGTGTTATTTGTGTAAGACAATGGTAGAAAATATATTATATAAATAAGATCTTCTGTATAAGATCTACTATATAATATCTACTATATAATATCTACTATATAAGATCTACTAAATAAGATCTACTATATAAATAGTATGCAATTACGTAATCCGCACTACGTTATCTTATTCTATTGATCTTGTAAATATATATTTATACTATATATATATATACTATAATACTATATATTAATATATCATATATTATATATATATATATAGTATAATATTATATATATATATTTATTATTTATATATATCAAATAAGAATAAGTAGAAATGAACAAAAATATTATTTAATAAATTAATATTTGAATAAGGAAAAAAATTAAAATTTAATAAAATAAATATATGAATGTCAAAAAAATTAAAATTATAATAAAAAGAAATAAAATTAACTGAAAATTAATAATTAATTTATTTAGAGTAACGGTAAATTTTTTCGTTGTAGTTTGAGTTAATTTTAATATTGTTCAAAGAATCAATTTTAAATGGGTTAGATCGATACTGCTAAATAAGTATTAAAAATATCGAATGTAAATGACATTTATTTTTATATTATTGAATTTTGGATTTTGAAAAATATTCTGAATATTAATTTAATAATATAATAAATAAATGATTTTTTATCATTCTGAGATAGGTGAGATCTATACTACTACATTAGTACTAAAAATATAGATTGTAAAAATTATATATTTTTATATTACATTATATTTGAGTCTTGAAAAATATTAGAATCATTTTCGTTTGTCGATTTTATTGTTAATTTAATTTATATTTCAATATTTCTTGAACTTAAAATATAGCTTCTAATTGTTAAAAATAATCATAATTTAATGAATTTGAATGAATTTTAAACTAGATGCCAAAGATAATCGTAAATGAGCATTGAACTCTTTTGCGTGAGCTTTTGGGAAGGCGTCTTGTGGTACAAGCACATGGCTTTGCAAGGTGCCAGAAGCAAAGGAGAAAACATATGATTGCATCAAAAAAAATATGCAACGTTGAACTGTAAACAATACGTTATTTTGATGTATATTTATGTATAACTGGAACGAATTGAAGTTAAATGATGCAAGTGGAATATTATTAAGTGAATTATGTAATATTTAATCTTTTTGTAACCTTTTTTATTGTATTTAATGCCACGTGTAATGTCAGTTTTTAAGTAGAGGGTCACATCTTCCCCTTTCAAAGTTTTAACAGACACTAATACACTCATGTCATCCCTTTTACACACAGGCCACGCCTTTGATGTAATTTTAGTGGTCAAATTTCACTTGCACCAGCCTTTATTTCCCCTCAGTTTCAAGAGGGAAGAAACTCCGCCCTCTTGCACGTTATATGAGAACTTTATTGGAGTAGGTTCTCGAGAGGCGAGTTCAGACACTCCCCTCGACTCGACGGGGCGGCGTGATCGGCCAAGAGTCTGAGGGGAGGAGGTGCCCAAGGGAGTCTGTGAATGCGAACAATATTTGTAAGTAACAAAACCCGTCCTCCCAAGAGCCAGGCCGTCAAATTGTCGTGTCCCGCCGCAGCCACGGGTGGGTTGAGTCGCGCACCGCTCGTCACTGGAGTCCCCACGACAGATCAATCGTAGTCACAAAATCCCAATCGTAGTCGGTCGTCGCACCCATGGGCCTTTGGTGCGTTCTGTCGTCCTCCGAATATTCTAGCAGCCACTAGTTACTAAACGGAAAATCAGACTCGAGGCTATCCTTTCCCTCTGTGGACAATTCATTTTCCCGTTCATAAGTGCAAATCATTCCCAGATCAATCAAATATTTTGACTTATTAAATGTCTTTTGTTCATCCCAATTTTTTTTGTTTTTGTTTTGTTTTTAGGAAGTTTGTTGATGTGTGACATGCTAATCGTAGCCTTTCATATTCGTACTTAATTAGGAGTGCAATCTTATGTGCTTTTTATTTTTAGAGAACAATAATAATTATAGTGTAAGGCCGAAAGGGCATGTTTGGACTTGGAGAGAATTTACCGCAGCCGCGTGGTCCTGTCACCGCACTCAAAGAAGAGCCCCTGTCAGCAGCAAGAGCCTGGATGCAGCCCGCGATGGTTGAAAACACCCACACAAGGTATATTTTAGAATGATATATATA
>SEYY01000205.1:42690-45190 GCA_009176605.1 Armadillidium nasatum
TTTTTAATGATATTAAATAATAAATAAAATAATAGCAATGTTGAAAATAATAATAAGAGAAAATGATATTAAAAATATAATACATAAAATAAAATTAACTATTATTAAATTATTAATAATAATAAATCTAAAGTATGGAAAAATAACAATAATAATTACTATTACTAATTATAATAATTGTAATAGTAAAATAAAAAATAAAAAAATAATAATAATAATAATAATAATAATAATAATAATAATAATAATAATAATAATAATAATAATAATAATAATAATAATAATAATAATATATTTAAAAATAATTACAAAAAGTTACTTCGTGTACTTATATTTACTTTATGAAAGTAAACAAATCATTTGTTAAATGTATTTGTTTTATAAATTATAAATATCTAATAAGACCATATATTATACTATATAATAATATATATATATATATATATATATATATATATATATATATATATATATATATATATATATATATATATATATATATATATATATATATATATATATATATATATAGAACAGTTTTCCATTTCAATTTATATACACTAATTAAACTATCAAGGCACTATACAAAATCTTTTATTACTGTGATCTATAACCTTATAGGTTAAAGATCTATAATCTGATCTATAGGATAAATTAGCTTAGGTTGGGTTAGGTAAGGTTAGGTTAAATTATGTTAGTTTAGGTTAGGTTAGATTAACATTCCCTCAGAAGTGTTAATTTTGAGGTGAATTTATTCACAGATAATGATTTACATCTTTCTTCCTGTGAAAAGGAGCATGTACTAAATCCTATTTATTTTGCCACCTATTTTAAGGATTAAGTCCTCTCATAGATTAATATGGTTGAAGGTTCGAATTTTTGTCTTATTAATTGGGATATAGTTTTAAGGAGACACGCTCTCATATACTTACTGTATATATATATTATATATATATATATATATATATATATATATATATATATATATATATATATATATATATATATATATATATATATATATATATATATATATATATATATATATATATATATATATATATATATATATACTTAGATAGCTTGACAGATTGAATGGAACAGGTAGATCTTGTATTTGTTTCCTAAAGTGAAAAACAAAATGAATAAATAAATGCGCTTGTTTACCTTCTTGTTTACCTTACCGAGTGGGTTTCAGTTTCACAGTAATATCTTCATAGTCCACTCCTTTACCTTAGTAATTAATCTCATTTAAACATTGCTTCTACTCCTCCTACATCTCACAAAACCTTTCTCACTTGTAAAAATTTTTGGGTAATTTCTTTTCGAAAAAATTTTCTCGACTAATTTCTTAAGATATTTTTTGATCTTATTTTGTCATAAAGGGTTTCGACTTTGTGTTATTCAGTTTGCTTATCCCCATGTTCCGTGTTTATCTGATAAGATACAAAAGTTTTGTGATATACTTCGTGCTCATTTTGGTGAAATAAATATTTAATATTTGGTGCTCAATTAACCTGATCTTTATCATGGATAATTATTTTATTTATAACTCCAATAATGAAGATGTTCAGTTAGACCTGACACTCTCAGAGTAAGCCCATTTTAAAGAGATTATTTCTTTAATTATAGATTACTGTTTATTTTTATTTTCTTTGAGATTTCTAAGACTTATTATTATTATTATTATTATTATTATTATTATTATTATTATTATTATTATTATTATTATTATTATTATTATTATTATTATTATTATTATTATTATTATTATTATTATTTATTATTATTATTATTATTATTATTATTATTATTATTATTATTATTATTATTATTATTATTATTATTATTATTATTATTATTAGCAATTATTTTGCTATTATTATTATTATTATTATTATTATTATTATTATTATTATTATTATTATTATTATTATTATTATTATTATTATTATTATTACTCTTGCATTATTGTTGCTATTATTATCATTATTATTTTTTATTATTATTCTTACATTATAATTTCACTTATTATTATTATTATTATTATTATTATTATTATTATTATTATTATTATTATTATTATTATCATCATATTATTGTTATTATCACTATTATTTTTATTATTATTATTATTATTATTATTATTATTATTATTATTATTATTATTATTATTATTATTATTATTATTATTATTATTGTTATTATCTCCAAAGTATCTGAATTGAATATCTTTAAGTAACTATTGGTAAAATATACTGATCTGTAAAACGAAGTAAGTAACTGAGAACTCTTTAATGCAACTTAATAATAACTCTCAAGAACCTAAGGCAATAATACCACTAAATACTACTAATATTGATGTTACTACTACTTCTACTAAAAATAATAGTAATAAGAATAATAATAACGATAATAATCTTTAAACTTTAATCTTTATTTATTTTCAGTTACAAATTCACATTAACAAACTTCGTGTATTTTACGTCTATTGATACAA
>SEYY01000205.1:80190-90190 GCA_009176605.1 Armadillidium nasatum
AAAATCAGATATCAGCTGCTCAAAGATCGCCTTCCCGACATCAATTATTTGTTGTTGGGGAAGTTGATTTTCGAATGGAGAAAGGTGATTTAAGATGGAGTTATCGACATAAGAGTACATCCAGGTTGTGAAGTATTTCAAAGAGAGTACGAGATAGAACAGTTCCCTGAAGAACCTTACTGTTGATAGAATTAAAGAATGAGAGGTAGCTGCTCACAACACCTCCTTAAGAGAGGTAGGAGAAGCAACCAGAAATAATGATGTAGAGAGAGTGAAAGATACCGAACCAGAGAGTCTATAAATCAAAGCTTTGTGCAGAGTCAATCACAGATTTCGATACGTACATAGCACAGCAAAAGATTCGACGAGGCTCCGAAATTGCAAAAGAAAGGACATAGACTGAAAAAATGAAAAGAATTTCAACAATCGAACATTCCTTAATAAAATCATATTGATGAACTTTGAAAGAATTAGAATTAGAAAGAATTGGAAAGACCAGGAGTTAGAGCAATAAGATGCAAGTTTGAAAAATATTATATTTTTTTATTTCAGCAAGAATAGCGTAAGAAAACCTTTCCGAGTTAAGTGAAGGTCAAAGTTGATAGAGAAAAGTTAAAGACGAAACAATTTACCAATGCAGGGTACAAGCTCAGAAGCATGTTTGAGAATCTTAGGAAAGATACCTATCAAGCAAACGTCATTATAGCATTAGGATCACATGAAGGAAAAAATCAGACCTTTAAGAGAGAGAGAGAGAGAGAGAGAGAGAGAGAGAGAGAGAGAGAGAGAGAGAGAGAGAGAGAGAGAGAGAGAGAGTACAGTTTCGCAAAATTGAATTGAATGATAGGTTTAGAAAGAGAAACAACATAGGAATCGTATAATGGGAAATAGGAGGTGAAAGTTCGAGTGAAAAGTTCAGCCATAGGAAAAAGTAGAAAGTAGAAAGTAGAAAGTAGTAGTACTAATTGGTAAAAGAAGAGGAGAAAAAGAAGAGGTATCAAAGTTAGAGAACTTACGAGTTAATTTACATATATATATATATTATATATATATATATATATATATATATATATATATATATATATATATATATATATATATATATATATATATATATATATATGTGTGTGTGTGTGTGTGTATGTGTGAGGGACAAAGACAAGAGGGAACTTGTTACATATATTTAATTTCTTATTAAACAAAGATTGATGGTGCATTACTTCAATTCAATTCGTACCATTTCCCCTACAAGAGGAAATCCCCTAATCAAGGCAACATCCCAAAATCCTTCAGGATTCAATCAATCCCTAAATTCAAAACCATCCCTCCTATGAGAAATCCTTGTAATAAAAATAAAATAGCTTGTAATACCAACCCAACCAGCCAACTTCTTTAATCATAGCAAAGAATACAAACTACAGCCCCCCACCCCCTCCACTTGATATTAATCCCACCAAATCCTGTCAAATCTCAAGTTACCCTCAGAATTATTTTTTGAAAAGAATGAGCGAGGCTGGAAGTCAAGATACGACTGAGTGGGACCTAACTCAACTCTCCCTTTCTCGGCTTATGATAGTCCTTATGCATCAGTGACTAGTTTTGATTGTAAATATTATCGGGAAGGACAGGACGTTCAAAACCTTCATCGAATATATATATATATATATATATATATATATATATATATATATATATATATATATATATATATATATATATATATATATATATATAATATATATATATATATATATATATATATATATATATACATATATATAATATAAATAATATAAAATAATAATAATAATAATAATAATAATAATAATAATAATAATAATAATAATTAAATAATATATAACAACATACACACACACACACACATTCAGTAGTTCAAAACAACCTCAGAATCCGCATGCCTACACCAAGAATACACCTAGGAAATATATATTATATATATATATATATATATATATATATATATATATATATATATATATATATATATATATATATATATATATTAAGTATTAAATAAATATTAAGATCTAATGCGCAACGTATATGAAATATCTATACGCATTATATATATTATATATATATATATATATATATAATATTATATTAATATTATTATATTTGTTTCTTTTTTGAAGATATATTTTAAATAATTTTTTTAAAGTTTTTAAATAGTTTGTTTTCAAGTTAAATATTTTTTTTTTATATAAAACTTAAAATTTCATTTACATATTTCGTGGAATTTTTTATTTAATTTTTACATATTTTTTTCTTTCTAAATTCACTTTTTTTATTTTGTTTTGCCTTTAAACTGTCTTTCTATCTATCTATCTATCTATCTATCTATACATCTATCTATCTATCTATAGATCTATTTGCTTGTCTATATCTTTTTTTCTATAATTTTTCTGTTTACCTATCTAAATATCTCTATTTTTATAATTTTAATATCTTCCCACATAAGTACCTACCTACCTATCTATCTATCTATCTATCTATCTATCTATCTATCTATCTATCTATCTGTCTTTATACCTATCTATCTATTAATCTATCTATCTTCCAATCAATCTATCTTTCTATCTTCCCATTTATCCATCCATATGTCAAATTTATACATTTATTTACTTTTAGATTCATAATTTTTTTATTGTTTCCAGATTTCTTTTTGGAATTTTTCCTTTTATTAATTGAATGATTTTTTTTTTTTTAACTTTTGTTTTTTATTATTATTTTCCAATAACATTAACTTATTATTGTACTAGTGTATTATATCATTCAGAAATTAAATTTATATAATAATAATAATAATAATAATAATAATAATAATAATAATAATATAATAATAATAATAAATAATAAAAAATTTAAATGATATAAATTAGTTATGAATAAAATTAAATAATAAATTAATATTATATATATATATATATATATATATATATATATATATATATATATATATATATATATATATATATATATATATATATATATATATATATATATATAATTATAAAAAATTCCTTCCAGGCCATAAGTTACGAAGGACAAGACAAAAATCCCGAAATGTGTAGAGTCCTTCTGACCCACGAAGTTATGTGCAGGTCAGTACATCTACTTATTCTTTTTTAATTTAATTCTATTTATATATATATAATATATATATATATATATATATATATATATATATATATATATATATATATATATATAATATATATATATATATATATATATATATATATAAGGATAATAGAAATAATATAATAATAATAATATTGTAATAATAAAACTAATACTATTACTATATTTCTATTAATATTAATAATAATAATAATAATAATAATAATAATAATAATAATAATAATAATAATAATAATAATAAATGTATAGTATTGGAGGTGTGCATAACCTAGAAATTATCCTTCATTATATGGAAAGATAATATTTTATTTTTCCCCTTCTATCTGTCTCTCGAAGTACGGCGTTCTATTACCTATTATCATGTCTAGACACTTCACTCGCAATGAAGCTCATTACGGGCAGCGTTCGTTTTCGTGTATACAAACGGACGCTCATTCTGAAGAATCATTTCTATGATTGTTTAATTCGAAGTCTGATTCCCGTTTTAATTCTTCGTTAAAAGATCTGAGTTTGATCTAGTTCTTAACTCTGGTCTGACTCAAGCACTGATTGAGACTAGACTCAAACTATCGTTCCGACTTTGAAAACTATTATGATTTTTCTTTCGTGTTCTTTTCTTATCTGGAAGTTTTGTAATGACCAAGGTAGAGAGAGAGAG
The DNA here is from genome assembly GCA_009176605.1 of Armadillidium nasatum. Classification (NCBI taxonomy): domain Eukaryota; kingdom Metazoa; phylum Arthropoda; class Malacostraca; order Isopoda; family Armadillidiidae; genus Armadillidium; species Armadillidium nasatum. The sequence continues at coordinate 84,014 of SEYY01000205.1, forward strand.
AGAGAGAGAGAGAGAGAGAGAGAGAGAGAGAGAGAGAGAGAGAGAGAGAGAGAGAGAGAGAGAGAGAGAGAGAGAGAGAGATCTAATAAAATAACATCTTTCCACTCTTCATCGTTTTCATTCTGTGAAAGAGTTTAGTGAACTTTCACAGTAGGATAAAAGTTATTCACTACAGTGACAAAACAAAAACAAAAAAAAAGAAAGAAAGAAAAAATTTATTTCTCTAATTTAGATTTGTTATTGCATTCGATACAAAGTTTTTCCTTTCATTTTCATCTTCGTTATTCCTATGATTAATGCGTGTGATGGGAAAGAGTCTCGGAAAGGTCGAATAAATGGTTAGAATCAAATTTATCGAAAGGATTCGCTCCTTCGCACGCACAGTAATATATATATATATATAATATATATATATATATATATATATATATATATATATATATATATATATATATTATATATATATATATATATATATATATATATATATATATATATATATATATATATATATATATATATATATATATATATATGAGAGAGAGAGAGAGAGAGAGAGAGAGAGAGAGAGAGAGAGAGAGAGAGAAATCTGAATCAGAAAATATTCTCTTAAAAAAATATTAAGACCAAATACAAGATAATCCGTATGAATCTCTTATTCTTACATTGACAAATACATATTTTCATTTGAATAATTATTTCCTTTACGTATTAAGAATTATTCTGCAAAATGAATTTTGAAAATCGTTCAAGATAATATCTTTTAATGTCCAATGAAAATGAATAAATAAATCATAAGCCTCTTACGACCAAATATCTGAAAACTAATTTTACGTAATAATGATAATAATAATAAAATATATAAATGAAATGGATTCATTTATCGTAAAATAAAAAACTCTAAGGCTAAGTCAATGTGAAGCAACTTTTTATCAAACTCATGTTCTTTTTTATATATATATTTTTTTTTTTTAGGGTTGTTTTATTTTGTTTTCTTGTTTCTAATCAAATTCATTTTAAAATTAATGATTTTTATAATATTGGAAATAAATTGATTTAGATTTTATATGATGTTAAATACCATTTTATGATGTTAAATACTTCTATGTGAGGTTAAATAAAATTTTACGTAGGGGTTTTGGTGACAAATCTTTAATAAGAGGCTGAATGAGGTTTGTTAGAAGTTGTTTATAATTTTGTTACAATAGGCCTCTTACTTGATTTATTTTTTTCTAGTCGCTATTCGGTATTTTTATTAGAATTTATAGAATTAAAGCAATTCGATAACAACGTTGCCATATTCGTCATTCGAGAAAATTTTGTTACAATCTACTTAAGCCGAATTTGTGGACAACGTTTCCGATGCAAATCGAAGTGTGTGGAAAATTTATGCAAATTCGGTCTAGATTGAAAAAAAAAAAAAAGATGATTAGAAGGGACAAAATCTAGGATTTAATTTTTTTTTTTTTTTTTTTTTTTTTTTTGATCCCAGGAGGGGAGAGAAAGATGCAACCCTTTTGAAGCTTAAATAGATTTTAATCTTTAAAAAATTTTTAATAATTTTTAAACCTATTTTTATGTATTTTATTTTCATGTATTATTTTTTTTTTTTAATATTTTAGAAATTATGTTTCAATATTTTAAATTGATATCGGGTAATTTTTTTTTTTTTTTTTTTGTTACGCATATAAAAATATTTGAAATTTTATTTAAAATAATAATAATAATAATAATAATAATAATAATAATAATAATAATAATAATAATAATAATAATAATAATTTCTCTTACATTTTGCCAATAAGTATCAACGCATCAAAGCTCTAGACATCATAAACAGTTTACGTTAACAAATCATAATCTATTAAATACACAAAATAAGCGTTCATTTGTAAGGTCAAAAACAAACAATTTTTACGAAAGATTAGTAAAACTATTGTTTTCCTTGAGCTTTGTGTTTCCGCTCTTTCCCGCACAGGTTTCCCAATGAAAGCCGATTCCCGTAGCCCGTAAGGTCTGCACACAATAGGCTTACTTATATTTCATAAATGCATTTTCTCCAGATGGTGTAAGAAGGAAAGGAGAATTTGATACACGGAGGAGATAATACCTTAGTTTTATATGAAAGAGGAAAGCGGAGACGGTCGTTTAAAAATTGATTTTCAATTTATGTTCAAAATCAATGATAAATACTGTGTATAATAATAAATGGGATATTTCTCTTTATAAAAAATACCGTTCGAGTTTTAGTTTATACCGTTTGATTTTTAGTTAAATTAGTTTGTTCGGATTGAATTTTAGTTAGGTTAGTTTAGGTTAGGTTGTTAGGTTAGGCGTTAGGTTCAATTATAAAATATGGATCCGGAACACTCCTGTGAATGTTATTATTATTATTATTATTATTATTATTATTATTATTATTATTATTATTATTATTATTATTATTATTATTATTATTATTATTATTATTATTATTATTATTATTATTATTATTATTATTACCTTTTGGCATATTGCTAAATGTATGCCATTACGTAATTAGTTTTACCCCATATGAACGGAATTTTCTGTGAAGACGAAACATTTTAAAAATGTAACGAGGAATTCTGAAAATTTGCGTTCAGCTTATTTTATTTCATTTGCGGTCGCAAGATTACTGTCCTCACAATTAGCTTATTTTCTTACAACCAGTTGGTCATTTCATTTCCTACATAAATACTATATATATATATATATATATATATATATATATATATATATATATATATATATATATATATATATATATATATATATATATATATATATATATATATATATATATATATATATATATATATATATATATATATATATATATATGGGGGAGGGAAGTAGCGCTCCCGAGTATATGGGATGTTAAGGGTACTTCCAATCTCATTCCGGTACGCAAAGGTACGCACCCTTTCGAGCTCATATCGACTTTCTTCTGCACAGAGTAGGTTCTCCTTTCACAAACAATAAACACTATTACAGACAGCAGGTCCTTTTCAAAATAAAAAATCAAAAAAGGTAATAATAATTATGGCGTCCTCAACAGTACCCTCTTGGAAGCCCAGAGGGGTGACTTTCAAAAATAACTCCTCATTCTCCCTTAAGTCCCTTTCCACAATCACCAATTGGGAGTTGGTGGCTTCTGATGATGGGGTTGGAGCCACTAAGATTTTACAGCCGGCTTTTCCGGATGAACGGTCTATTTTTTTTCATTAATTTCTGCAACATTCGTGGTCTTCAATACAACTTTCACCTTGTTGAACATCACCTCTCTTCTTCCAGACCTCACCTCTTATTCTTGAGAGAAACTCAGGTGATAACCACTAATAACTCTTTTCTTCGTAGAAAATGCAATAATCTTTCTGATTGTTCTTCCTCACGCCTCTTCTTTCATTTTGAAAAAAAATGCCAACTCAATCTTTACTTCTTCCTTTTTCCCTCATCTAGTATCTTCTGACGGCACAAGTGCTGTTTTACCTTCTTCTAAAGTTGAACTCTTCACTCAAACTTTTGCCTCAAATTCAACTGTAGGCGATTCCGGCACTATCCCTTATCCTTCAAATCCTTCCAGCTCATTTATGCCAAAAATTAGAACTTCTTCTAAGGACGTCATTTCTGCTCTCTCTGAGTTTAATACTAATTAATAATAATTACGGTCCTGATGGTATCCCTACTGTGGTTCTAGAAACTTGTGTTTCAGAGCTTACACCTAGCCTTGGTAAACTATTTCGTCTCTATCTTTATATTTCAGTCTACCCTTCTTACTGGAAACGTGCGCTCATTCAGGCTGTGCCGCAGAAAGGAGATCCCTCTTAACCCTCCAACTACCGACCCATTTCTTTGACCTTCATTCTTTCTGAAGTTGTTATAATATATATATATATATATATATATATATATATATATATATATATATATATATATATATATATATATATATATATATATATATATATATATATATATATATATATATATATAACAAGAAGATTTGGAAACATCTCAATTCTTCAAATCTTATCTCTGATCGCCAGTATGGCTTTCGTAAGAAACGCTTTTCTGGTGATCTTCTTTCACTTCTCTCCTACTCTTGGTGCTCAGGTCTTCGGCATTTCGGTGAATTCTTTGTTGTCGTTAGAAATATCAAAAGTCTTCGATAGAGTCTGGCACAAAGCAATGGTTTCTAAACTTTTGTTCTTCGGGATCTATCCTTGTCTCTGTGGCATTTTGTGATTTCCTCTCCGGTAGTTCTATAGCAGCTGTTGCAGACTTCCACCGTTCATCCTTTAAATCTATTAATAGTGTTCCCTAGATTTCTGTCCTATCCTCAACGCTTTTTCTACTTTTCATTAATGACCTTTTCTCTATTACTTCATCACTTACGTGATGTACTCTACAAGTAAAGTCTGGAACACACTTCCTTCATCTGTTTTTCTAACTTCCATTGACTTGACAACTTTTAAACAGCTTTTAACGACCAGGATCTGTCATTTTCCGAACTCCAGTGGAAATTGGTAAGCCTCCGGCATTTTCCCCACCGAAGGATATATATAATATAATATATATATATATATATATATATATATTATATATATATATATATACTATATATATATATATATATATATATATATATATATATATATATATATATATATATATATATATATATATATATATATATATATATATATTATATATATATATATATATATATATATATATATATATATATATATATATATATATATATATATATATATATATATATATATATATACCTGGATCAAACGGTAAAGTGATTGACTCACGTGCTTGAGGGCGCCGGTTCGATCCCACTTGGGATCCTAGGTATATACTACCTAGAAAAGTTCCTCTCCTCGAATAGGGCAATGCCCGTGAGATGTGAACTTTTATAAAAAAAAAAAAAAAAAAAAAAAAAAAAAAAAAAAAAATATATAATATATATATATATATATATATATATATATATATATATATATATTATAATATATATATATATATATATATATATATATATATATATATATATATATATATATATATATATATATATATATATATATATATATATATATATATATATATATATATGTTTTCTTAATTTTTATTATCATTTTTAAAATATATTGACCAATTTCTGACCACAAAGACGTGAAGTAACAAATCGTGGAAACTGTTGTTCTTTTTAGTGATGTACGACATCATTTGAGGTTATTTTGAGGTTTGAAGGAATGCTTGATATAATATATATATATTATATATATATATATATATATATATATATATATATATATATATATATATATATATATATATATATATATATATATATATATATATATATATATATATATATATATATATATATATATATATATATATATATATATATATATATATATATATATATATATTATATAATATTATATATATGTATAAATTATCTAACTAAAAAATAAGGAGAATAGAGGGATATGATGGGTATGGAAAATTTGTATAAATTTTTGTAGACCTGTAAATCTGGAATCAGTAAAGAAACCAAATCGATGTTGCAATAACTTCTCAACAGTTCAAATCTCTGCTAGTACCAAAATAAAAAATAAAAAAAAAATATAATTAGAGCACCACCACATACCAGATAGTTAATGTAGAAAAGGGATCCAGTCTACAGATTGAATAATTTGATTGATTCACTGCTGTCTGAGTAACTTAAAGAATACCAAGGAAATGGATGAAAAAGCGATCAAAATCTCACACAAAGCCACGAATGTACATGCAAAAAAAAATATAAAGCATTAGAAAATGTGCAACATGCCCACACATGTAAGTGAAAGTAAGAGAGAGATAAGATAATTACCTTTATACAGGGTGAGTCTCCTCAAGTAACCTCCACTCACATGCGGGAAAAGAATAACAAGCACAAGAAATTTTTATAGTATTTAATAAAAAGTGTAATCATTAATTCACAAATAAGTGAAATTTACCAAAAAAAATATATATATAATAAACAAACCAACACACTATACATTCAATGCGCAAGCAATCCTGTCTTTATTTTTACTCTCGACAACCAAAAAAAATATAACTTTATATTAAAATTATAAAGTAATATAATTCTAT
>SEYY01000205.1:100190-102392 GCA_009176605.1 Armadillidium nasatum
TATATATATATATTTATATATTTATATTATGCTTATATAGGAGTCCATTTCGATGTTTGGAAAATATCGATATATCAAACATCGATATGCCATTCAAAATTATTCTAAGTATTTATAATATATATTAGTTTTCTAGAGAACTTGTTCGACTTATCATAACCTAAACCGAGTTGCCCAAATAGAGGCCTACCTATACAAGAGATGGATACGATTAAAATGAAATCAACTATCGATATAAAAAAAAAAGCTCAAAAAACATCTTACCTACTGCATATATATACATATATTATATATAATATATATATATATAATAAAATATAATATAATATTAATATATTAATTAAACTTCTGTATTTTTGCTAACTTTGTATACCATTAATTTTTTTTTTATTGGCATATTATACATTGATGAGGTTGTGTGATATAATTTAAACATTGTTTAATACTAAAAGAAAAAAAATACAAAAGTAATTAAATGAAATAAATCAAAATATAATCTCAGTTTACCTTTATGATAAGAGTTGGGTGTTTACTAGGGTGTTGTTGAAAAGCGAGGGGAAGGAGACATTATTTGGAAGGAGAGTTCCACATCCAATAAAACTTCAGGAATCTGAGCTTCTGATTGTTCTCTTTCTCTTTTCTCTCTCTTTTTCTCACTCTTTTTCTCTCTCTTTTTCCTTACTTGGATCTTGTTGAGGCTCACCAGGTTTGACTTTTACTAAAGATCTGTCCAAAGAACTTTGCTTCTGCATGCCTTCTCCTCAGGGTGTTTCGGATATGTGACATTGTCTGGTCATTCCAGATTATTATTATTATTATTTTTATTATTATTATTATTATTATTATTATTATTATTTATTGTTTGAGCTTTGCTGTGGTGGTACTTTTCTGTATAGTTTTTGACATCCAACCATTTGGCAAAAATTTCCTCCTGCGAGCCTGAAGAGAGTGCAGCCATCTTAGTCTTGTGGTCCTTCTTATTAAGTGTTTGAAGCTCATCAGTGATCGGTTCTTCACTTTGCACCTCCACATCACTATCACTCACACCCAGACCCATGGACTTGCCCAACGAGTCAATATCCTTCACTATAAACACAGCTTCAAAGTCACTTTTAGTCACTACTTCTGGCCACAAATTCCTCCAAGCAGAGTTCATTGTCTCGAGTCGTAACTCATTTTGAGTCATATTCCTAACAAAGGTCGTATACCAAGCAAAATTTTTCGTGTCTAAACAGAACGTACACCAAGTTTGACCTATTCTAAAGCGGACGTATACCGAGAAATTACTTAATATTATATAGTAATATATATATATATATATATAATATTATATATATATATATATATATATATATTTATATATATATTATATATATATATATATATGATTATATATTATAATATACTCTGAAATGGGACATGTGTTGAAGCTAATTTTACAAAAAGAATCTGTGAAGAAAATTTAATTTATTTGAAATTTTATTCTGTATTTTATAATTAATGAACATTTGCTTTAAAAAGAGATTCAATTCGCTTGCATTTAATCACATAAAGATTAGCAAATTAGGCGAGAAAGTCGATTAGTTTTGAGAAAAAAAAGGGTAATTTATCATAAAATCAACGGGTTAGTAATTGTCTGGAAAATTTCCCCTTCGTTTCCAGCTGAGAGGCGCGAGGCTTCTTCTCGTCTCCTGTCGGTGAAGAGGTTATTCAGGACCTAGTCTAATTACGCTATTAAGAACCGAGATTTGAGTAGGAGTTTTAGAGTATAGGAAAGGCTATACATTTCGGAGGAAGAGTTTAAAGTATATGTATATATATTCTTGACTTTTTTTATGGTTCAATTTAAAGGTTTCAAGATATATACTTATATATATATATATATATATGATATATATATATATATATATATATATTATATATATTATATATATATATTATATTATATATATATACGTATATATATAATTATATATATATTATATATATATATATATATATATTAGAATATTTATCAAATATCTACATCGAAATCAGTCTTGAAATATTTACAGTGATGATGCCTATCTTTTACATCATTTCTAGCTGCACATGTAGTACTTGTAACATGAGCGCGCTTACGTGCCTACAATACGATGAACATCTGCCATGCATTACTATTCATAAAAATACATATCTAACAATTCAAATAAACAAACATAT
>SEYY01000205.1:102492-104992 GCA_009176605.1 Armadillidium nasatum
GTTTTTTCCCGCCTCTGGAATACAGCAAGAGAAATTACAGCAACAACTAAAAGCTAAGAGAAATATATAACCTATCTCGGGCCAAACAATGTGTCTAAGGGGAAAATGGTTTCTTCCAGACTAAATTTAAAACTCCCCTTTTTCTTACTCCCAAATTGCACATAAAACTTGTCTCTGGCTTTAGGTTTGGAGGCTGAATTTTATTCGAGAAAATGTCCCGACTACATTCGCTCATTTTTAATCTTTTGTTGTGGAAAAAAGATGGCGTCGACGTAGGCTTTAGGCCGCCTTCCTTTCCCGATGAGATATGAATTGAATCTTTTTTTTTTTTTTTTTTTTTTTTTTATTTTTAATTTTTTTTTTTTTTTTATTCACATTACTTTTCAAGCATTTTTATTTTCATATCTATTTATTAATTTTTATATTAATATTATTAGAACCCCTCTAAAAAATTATTTCTCTCTCTCTGTCTTTACTCTCCTCTCTCTCTCACTCTCTCTCACTCTCTCTCTCTCTCTCTCTCTTATTATCTTTAATTTCCGAATATACCTATATTAAAATATCTCTTAGACTCTTCAAACACCCGTTCCTTTATGTATCTTAACCATAAATATAATTAAGTATATTTATATATTTATATATATATATTATTATATTATATATATATAATTAATATATATATATTAAACATTAAAATATTATATATATAATATTTATATATGATAGAATTTTATCATTTTTCGTTAGTTGAACCTTGTTGCGTATAAGAAAGGGTGAGTAGTAATGTCCCTCGCGATAGTCGTTGACACCCTCAAGGGAAAGACAACTCGGAGGTATTCCTTCTTCAGAAAAGCCTCTGCGTCGTCGTCGCAAAGACTCGAATTGAAATTTTACGATCATTTCAATTTGGTCTCGCATAAAATAGCGGCGCAAAAAAAGCAGGTCTTTCGCTAAACCGAAAAACCACCTAAAAACTGTATAAAAGAATTCAGTGATGTGTTAATCTTCCTTTTTTTTCTTTTTTTTTTTCTTTTTTTTAGTTCACTCACATTTGTGTATGTACGTGTGTGCGTGTGTGTGTGCGTGTGTGTGTGTTGCTAACTTTTTCCACTTGATTTCTGGAGCAAATGTCAGATTTATTATTATTTGTTTCAATGTTCTTTTCACTTCATAAAATGTGACAAAATTTGTACACACTCATTCATAATAAATATACACTATATTATATATACCATAGTATATTAGTATTATTATATACTATATATATATATTAATTTTATATCATTATATATTATATAATATATTAGTGATAACTATAATATGTAATATAGATATATATAATATAATTAATACTTATAATATATATATATATATATATATATATATAGTATAATTATAATATATTTTTATAATTATACTACTATTAATATAATATATATAATATATATTATATATATATGTTGTGTGTTGTGTGTGTGTTTTTTTTAATGTTTCATTTTAACTTTGACCCTAAAGGTGATTAGATTCTTTAAAACAATTTGTTAAAAAAATAATAATAAAAATAATTATATTTAAATTAAATCTCATCAAAAATTATTTTCTTTTTATTTACTCTTACTAGAATTAATAACAAAAATATCGAAAATTCTTTGAATTCTGTTTGAATTCGGCCTAATTCTTAGTTCCCTCTGCAGAGAGAGAGAGAGAGAGAGAGAGAGAGAGAGAGAGAGAGAGAGAAATAAGAATGTATGAGAAAGGGAAATAAAAGAGAGAGTGAATGTGAGAGGAGAAAGATAAAAAGAGAGAGAACGTGGGAGATAAGAAAGAAAGAAAGAATGGAAGAAAGAAGGAGAAAGTGAGAAGAGAGAGAGAGAGAGAGAGAGAGAGAGAGAGAGAGAGAGAGAAGGGAATGTAATTTTGCGACTGTGTCTATAGAACTGTGGAAACAATATCCCTAATGCATGCTCAATCCAACTAATGAAAATCGAGGAACACCTGTATTTTAGATCCTCCGTTCACACTCCCCTTTTTTTTTCTTTTTAGAAATAACTTTAGGAATAAATTTTTTGTTTTAAAGAAGGCAACCTACGTTTTTTTTCTTCTTTTTTTCTTTCTTAAAGCGACGGGCCTTCTTGCTCGAAAGACAATCCCGATTCATCTAATTTTCTTATGCACGTTCCTTACAAAATACCTCTTATATTTATAATCATATATATGATGTGATATTAATATATATATATATATATATATTATAATATATATATATATATATAATATATACTAATATATATATTATATATAATATAATATATATATATATATTATATATATATATATATATATATATATAATAAATTATCAATCTTTCCTCTCTCTCTCTCTCTTCTCTCTCTCTTCTCTCTCTCTTTCTCTTCTCTCTCTCTCTCTCCTCTCTCTCTCTCGTAAGAACATTAAATATCTTTAATAATATAAAGCAAACATTATCCATTCTTACTCTGAA
>SEYY01000205.1:137492-140371 GCA_009176605.1 Armadillidium nasatum
ATATATATATATATATATATATATATTTTATTTTTTTTTTTTTTTTTTTTTTTTTTTTTTTAAATTTTAATTTTTTAAAATAAAATAAAATAAAAAAATATAATTATAATAATTTATTAGCAAGTAAGTTTATTTTTCGGAATCGATTTTTTTTTTTTGACAAAAACAAATTAATTCCAAGGTACGTCGTCCAAAAATAGAAAAACAAATATTAAAAATTATTATTAATATTAATTTTAATGATAAAAATAATGAGAATAATAATAATAGGAATAATAATAATTATCATAATAATAATAATAATAGTAATAATAATAATAATAATAATAATAATAATATGATGATAATAATAACCTTTTAGTTCACGTATAATTAATAATAATAATAATAATGATAATAAAAATAATAATAATAATAATAATAATAATAATATATAATAACCTTAATAATTTTTTTTTATTATTTTTATTATTATTATTATTATTATTATTATTATTATTATTATTATTATTATTATTATTATAGCTAATATTACAATTATTACAAATTAATAATTGTTCATTTTATTTTCCCACGTGAATTATTACATTATATAATAATCTTCTCTAGTAATATATATATAATATATATATATATATATATATATATATATATATATATATATATATATATATATATATATATATATATATATATATATATATATATATATATATATATATATATATTAACTTCAATAAAAAAAAAATGTTTAAAAGAACGAATAAATAAAATTAAAAAAAAAAAAAATAAATACAATTTTTTTTTTCCTTAAATGTAAAAAAGAAACATACAATAAGCACATTAAAAGTATTGTTTCCTTTACACATTTAAGAGAAAAAAAAAAAAGAAAAAAAAAAAAAAAAAAAAAAAAAAAAGGTTTTATTTTTTTTTTTTAAGAATTATGGAGCTTTCGGAGTCGACGTTTGACATAGATAGGTCATACTCATTAACATCAAGTAATATATTTTGTCATTGTCGGGACCTCCTTCAAATTTGAATTTTTTCTTCACTAAAAACATATCCCTAGTATATTATCCACCATTATACCAGGGAGAATATGCTATAAGTACATGGCAGGGGGGGTGGTATGGAGTCCCTAGCCTGGGGATTTTGCGGCCCCCACCGAAAGAGTGTCCAGTTTTATCTTACTTATAATCTTATATATTGTAAAGATCTGACTTAAATGAGCCTCTTTTGACGTCCAATTATTTCTGCTCTATCAAAACTATAAGAATAAATAAATATACATAAACGAATAATATAAATGTTTAATTGAGGCATAAAGATCACTTTTGCACAATAATTTCACAAAAAAAAAAAATTAAATATTTACTATAAAGATATATTACTGGACATGCAGGTCGCCATCTTGAATTTTGAACGACTAGTTTTTCAATATATGAATGAAAGATATATCAATATTAAAAATTATATTTCTTAAATATCAATACGTAATGAAAAAATAAATCTTCATCACTTACCGGTTGGGAAGATCCGAGGGACAGAGACTCCCCGAAGGAAAATGTCCCTCTGCCATGCATTTAAGTATTATTCTCAATTTCAGTAATGAAAAAGATATATCTGCTTATTATTATTCAATATTTTGTAGGGATGGACATAACTTCCCTTATTCTGGCAGCCCTACCTTCGCGATTGGTCCAATTTCATTTAAGCGATCACCTTCTCCTTTGCTGACTAAAGCATTTCTGCTGATTCGCCAAAAAAACTCTTATCTAACGCTTTAACTTCTTTCGTGGAATGTTTTGGCAGTCATTTTCTATCAATTGTTCTTTGCATCATTAGATCAACGCTAATGATAGTCTATTTACGTTAGGAACATCGAAGTAAGAAAGATCCCAAAGCTGTTTTACCACATCTTGCACTCAGTTTTTCATCATTAAACAGCATTCAGTGACTTAAAGTGAGGCTAGTGTAGTTTGCAGTAAGAGCTCTCATCTTTCAGTATAGCTCAGAGCCGTGTATGTATGATATTTCCATCTCTGGCATGCCAGTTTCAGCATTCCCAGCTTCAGATTGGGTCCTTCATTGCTTCTTCCTCCTTATTTGTGCTATGTCCTCCTGTTTCCAAATAAAGGAACTAGACCCCAGCCTTCGTTTCAGTCGTGTAGTTTGGTCAACTAGCCACACACCTCACAGTATAGTATATATAATATCTATATATATATACTATTTATAAATAATATATAATTATATATATATATATTATATATATATAATATATATATTATATTCTATTATATATATATTATATATATAAATATATATAATATATATAATATATATTATATATATATATATATAAGCTTTTTTTTTTTTTTTTTTTTTTTTTTTTTTTTTTAAATAATTTTTTGAATATATTTTTGCCAAAAAAAATTAAATAAAATAACAAAGAATAGGTAACTCCTAAACTTAAGAAAACACAAATTATAAACTTGTATTTTTTATCTCTCATCTCTCTCTCTCTCTCTCTTCTCTCTCTCTCTCTCTCTCTCTCTCTCTCTCTCTCTCTCTCTCTCTCTCAGGTAGGTTTCTAGTCTTTAGATACTGATAAATCAATATTTATATCGCTTAAAAATATTAAATGCTTTGAATAAAGATTGTTTAGTTATTATTATCATTGTATATCTTATTCTAGGTTTAGTTTGGTTAAGTTTTGATAAGTTAGGTTATGTATGGTCTGGTTAGGTTAAGCTAGGTTAGTTATGGTTAAAATATCATATTGTATATATAATTGAGTAACAGGTCTTTAGTTATCGATGTATCGAAATATCAATATAAATTTTTTTCTATCTATCGAAAGATAAAAATCAGCATAA
>SEYY01000206.1:0-25000 GCA_009176605.1 Armadillidium nasatum
TTTCCCGGCAGATATCTCTCCAGCCTGTATCTTAGAAGCTGCACACCCTCTTGACTAAGGTGAACTCCATCTCTTGCAAACAGATTTTTGTCCTGAAAATCTTCCCAGTGATCCAAAAATCCAATATTCTCTGATAGACAAATTCCTAACCCTTTCATTTACACCAAAGGCCTTACTTTCTCATTCTAGCCCTGCTCACAACCTAGGTAATATACCTGACACTATGCATTTCCTACCACTTACTTTCAGTCTTTCAATCATTCTTATAGCTTGCTATCAGTTCCTCTGACCTTCTATAACCTATATCATTTGTTCCAACATAGACAATCACTCTTGCATTCACATTCGAATCTGCATCTCCCTATCTATTCTGTCCACAATATCATTTACTTGTGCACCTGGATAACATACTCTCATTCATTTCCTTTTATCCTCATTTCTAAAAGTCCTATCAAAAAATTGTATCTGAGAGTCACCAATCAGTAATGCCTCCGTCTTCCTCTTGGGAAACCCGACATCACAACTGACCACTTCAGATTCCTCCCCATCAGAAAGATAGCTAAACCTGTTTATGCAGGTCATAGGTCGTGCCCCTCATGATCCTAATTTTATTACTCCTATTCTCTACAACACCATCTATCTGCAGTCCTATCTGCTTCTATAGTCCTCACACCCCCCACCATTAGCCTGCTCCCTCTCCACTTCTTGCCTACATGAGCCCCTAGTCTCAACTGAGTCATTACTAACCACCTTCTTCCTAACACTTCCCTCCCTTCTCAACTCAGATACCCATTTGCTAAGCCTATCTACTTCTAGTTGCAAAGACTCGGACCTTTCATTCTTTTTTATCTTATCCAAATCCCTTTTTATCCTTTCAATCTCCTTTCTTATCAACACATGTTCAGCTTTCAGGATACAAACAGTACACTCACCAACATGTTCTCTTCTCACAGTCCCACAAATGCCACAATCCACATACATAATCAAATTATTATACTATTATATTATATTGTTACAAGGCCTAACTGTAATCAAAAGGTGTAAACAACAATCAAACCTTTTCAAATATACTAAATGAAGTGACCACTATAACTACCTTAGTCCTAGTTTAGCCTAGGGTTTTGAAAATATACCCTAGGGCTATCAGAAAGCCTAATCTGAAAAACTGGGTAGTCCCACTGCCAATTAGACAATCTAATTAAAATATTTCAATTTAACCAGAAATTAAATAATCTTAACTAGAAATTAACCAACTTTACAAAAATCAAAACAAAAGTATACTTAGGATGAATATATTAAATTCTTGATAAAAACCTAAGGATTAGCTAAGCCCACCCTAGCCTTTAGTTATTTACCTAATTCTAAGAGCTTCTAGAAATCACACCTTAATATTAAATTAATGAATACCACTATTAATAATACAAACAAATAAATCACCCAACAATATAAAGTAACTTAAAAATAAACAATTTGTACAGGTAAAATAAAGAGATGTCTTCAAATACAACCTTCTTTGGTGAAAGCGCTGCACTTTCGATCTCACCCAATGCTTCTCAGATCCTCAGTAATTTATTTGTGTGCTAGCTGTAATGTGGCATATGTTGGCCAAACTGGTCTACAAATGAAAGTAAGGATTGATAAGCATAGAGGAGTTTCCTGTAGAACAGACCATCCTCTTTGCTCTCCTGTACACTCTGTCATAAAAAAAGACCATGGATATACCCACCGTCTTTCTTCATTAAATTTATCTGTTCTTCAAGTATAGAGAAATCGGAAGAAGAAAAAGAGTGGGTATCTCCATGGTCTCTTATTGCAGAGTGTTCAGGAGAGGAAAGAGGAAGGTCAGTTCTGAAGGAAACTCCTCTATGTTTATCAAACCTCACTTTTAAATGTAGACCAGTTTGTCCTACATATACTGCATACAGCTGGCACACTTAAATAAATTAATTAATGAGGATATGAGAAGCATTGGGATAGATTTCTTGTGTCTGAAGAAAGTGTGAATTGAGAGAGTTTTGATTTGTAAGAATAAACTGGCACTGGGGGAATGTAGCTTCAAGTACAGTAAGAATGTTTTTGTTTTGTTGCGATTTAAGGAACCCTAAATATGGAAGTTTGATATATTTTTTGCTTAGGAACAGTAGGAAAATGATGAGTAGCTCTAAAAATATCAGCAAGAAACTCGTTAAGAGTGGAGTAAACTGAAGGGGACGTTAGTGAAGGCTGCGAGAAGAGTGTGTGGGGTAAAAAAAATAGGTAATGGTAGAAGAAAGGGGAGTGAGTGGTGGAGTGAAGAGTTGGAGAATATGGGTAAGAGGAAAAAGGAGGCCTGCAAGTGAGAGCCTTTTATAGGGTGAGGACGTAGCACACTCCGAAGCGATGAAAGTATTCCCCACTGGGCTTAACACAGGGTGATAGGATGGGCTAGACCATTCTGTTTCACTCCTTTGCCCATTGGTTTGTTCCTTTTCGCATTTCATCTTCTCAGAGGGTTTCTAGTATACCCCTGACTCATTTTGGAGTGCCTATGCTCCCACAACTTTCCTACTTCACATGTGTCCTTCAAATTTTCAAATCCTTACACTTACATTACCTATTAAACAACTCAAAATGGCGAAACAAATCTACCTCGGAGAATCCAAAAGGGGCGGATTATAATTATAGCCCCTCATCCACTCCTTCCCCCATCATCACTTGAGAGTTGGTGGCCTCCGGTGATGGGGTTGGCACCACCAAGACCTTGTTGCCGACTTGCCCTAGTGCACTGTCTTCGTTTTTCATTTATCTCTGCAACATTCGCTGTCTTTTTTTTTTTCTAATCTCCACTTTGTCAAACACCACCTCTCTTCTAGACCTCATCTCTTGTTCTTAATTGAAACACTGGTGTCTGGGTGCTCTGACAGCAAACCCTACTCTGTTTCCTCTTATTGTCTCTATCCTCAATTTTGAGCCAAAGGTGGTTGTTGCGCTTATGTGCGTAATGATGTCTGTTCTTGTGTCTAATTTGGAGTGTTCTGAATTCACCACTTTATTGCTTAATTTTCTTGCAACTCTACAACTAAATTCATTTGTTCTGTCAACTTATCTTCTAACTCTACAGATTTTCCTAAATTTTTCGACTAAACTCTAAAATAAAACATTTTTTATTCTCCTTTTTTCTGAAATCATCATTTTAGGTGATTTCAATGTTCTCCACCACCAATGGCTTTCATATAGTTTTCATGATCCAGCTGATGAACTCCTATCAATTTTCTATCCAGAACAACTGAGCAGTTCATGCATCTCCCTACCCGTATCCCTGACTGTCTTGGTGATGAACCCAACATACTAGATCTTTTCCTAACTTATCCTTCTCCTTACACTGTTAAACTCGTTCCTCCTCTGGGTTCATCCAATCACCTTCTTATCTCTGTATCTTGTCCTGTCTCTTCAAGTCTTGCGCAATATGTTTCTTGCATTTCGGTGCCACTAACTGGTCGGACTTGCATTCATACTTTTCTGATTTTCCATGGAATGATTAGTTTCCATGGGAGGGATTTTTCAGAATGTGCAGAGTGCATAACTGAGGTGATTCTCTCTGGCATGGAGGCGTACATTCCATATTCTTTCCCTTCTACTAAACCTAACAAACCTTGGTTTAACTCTGCTTGTTCTAGTGCTATCCTCCGCAGGGATCTGCCTTCAGAGATTATTAGGATAGTCATCTTCAAACTCCAGAAACTCTCACAACTTACATTTCATCCCGGTGTTAGGGAGAGCTGGAACGTGTGAATGAATCGCTTTGCCTTCACAGAGGTTTTTAAGAATGACCCAAGATTTGACGGAATACTTACATATTACATTCAAATCCGTCAGTCTTGAAAACACTAAATCTATGTTAGGGAGAGCTGGAACGTGTGAATGCCAACTGGCCTACACAGAACTTTTTGAGAATGGCCCAAGATTTGACGGAATACTTACATATTACATTCAAATCCGTCAGCCATGAAAACACTATCACGTTCACACTTAATTAAGAACATACAAAATTTCAGTTTGGGTGTGACAAGTATTTTTACAAAGAAAGTGGTGATTGCTTGCTTAATGCAGAAAAGGGGCCAACCTATCACAAGAGTTGCACGTTGATATGGGACACTATTTGCAACTTAGTCAACTAGCCTTAACGAACAAACCGATTATTCTAATTCTACTAGCCTTAATGAACAAACCGATTATTCTAATTCTCTATTAAACAAGTTACATAAAAGTATAAGAAATGAGGAATAGGCAAAGAAATGATACTGATACTATTATTTATTGATTGAGCAATTATTGATAAACAAAAACTTACATTACAAGGAATAAATTTAACTTCATTAAACAGATTTATATCTAACAGAAACTTTACGGCTTATTTCTTTTTATTATTAATATTAGCATGTATGGTTATTAAGGAATGTCAGGTATTTGGCCTCTATTAATGGGATAGTGTTGGGAATGAAAACAACTTGCTTGCTGAACCAGTTAGTACTTTAGACTAAGAGAAGTATTGTCCTTATATGTGGAGTTATTAGTAGTGGAATAAAGTAGTTGAAGTAAGATATCAGAATATTTTCAACTTATCTAAGTTAGATGATGGTAGCTGGTTTCTCTCTTGTTTTTCTTGTATATGGTTTCTGATCAGAGTATTTTACCTCGTGTTTCCTTTTCAAAGCTACAAGATGGTGAATGGGCAACAAGTCCTTGAAAATGTGGTAAGGGTCCAAGGTTAAAATAGCTACAATTTAGTTTTATAAGTCCACAAGTTGAAAGGACTCAAGACCTTGGATGGTGGTGGCCCAATGTTGGAATTCTGTATAATGTGGTCCCAACATTTGAAGCCTATAAAGATTTGTTATTATTAACTCCCTATCCCATTAATATTCTTTATAAAAATGGTATTAAAATATTATAATTACAATTAAATATTTTAAGTTCAATAAGTAACATCAATATAGAATATAATGAAAATTTAAATTACCTTAATCAAGGCACTTTCCTTAGATGAACAAATTAATTTCCCAATCGGTGGAGGCCTAATCAATCTCTAAGTATTATTTATTCTTGTAAAAAAAAACAAAAAATGTAATTCATAAATAAACAAATAATGAATATATATCAATTCTCTGTAAAATAGAAATAATTAATAATACCTTTTTATTTAACACAAAAATAGAAATAAACAAAAAAAATAATTTAAAAATAAATAACAGATTTTGTAATGATCATCAGTACTACTGATGATTAAAATTACAAAAACTAGAAAAATAGTTCTACAAATAATAAATTTTTGACTCTTCCTTTCACCGGAATCGTGCAAAATCTATTCTTCAAGATACCAAAAGCAACTTTCTCCGTCGCAAATGCAATAATCTTTCTGGCTCCTCTTCCTCCTGACCTTTCTGGCATTTATCAAAAAATGTCAACTCTAACTTTGCTTCTTCCTCTTTCCCACCTCTAGTATCTTCTGACTGTTCAACTGCCGTTTTGCCTTCCTCTAAAGCTGAACTCTTTGCTCAAACTTAGCCTTCAATTCAACCTTTAATTCTGGAGCTGTTCCTACTCCTTCACCCCCCTCCAACTCATTTATGCCTGAAATTGTCTTTTAAAGATGTCATTTCTGCTCTCTTTGAGCTTAACACTAAGAAGGCGTACAGTCCTGATGGTATCCCTCCTGTGGTTCTCAAAACTTGTGCTTCCGAGCTTTCACCCTGCCTTGGTAAACTATTTTGTCTATGTCTTTCTACTTCAACCTTCCCTTCTTGCTGGAAATGTGCGCTCATTCAACCTGTGCCAAAGAATGGGGACCCATCTCCACCCTCCAACTACCATCCAATTTCTTTAACCTCCATTCTTTCTAAAGTTTTCGAATCTATCTTTGACAGGAAGATTTGGAAACATCTCAATTCTTCTAATCTTATCTCTGATCGCCAATATGACTTTCGTAAGAAATGCTCTACTGGTGATTTTCTTTCCCTTCTTTCTGACTCTTGGTCCTCTGCTCTTTGGTATTTTGGGGAATCTTTTGCTGTGGCGCTGGACATATCGAAGGCTTTCAATAGAGTCTGACACAAAGCTTTGATTTCCAAACTTCTTTCTTTCAGAATCTATCCTTCTCTCTGATTTCCTTTCTGGTCGTTCTTTAGCAGCTGTTGTAGATGGCCACCATTCATCCTATAAATCTATTAATAGTGGTGTTCCACAAGGATCTGTTCTATCCCGAACACTTTTTCTACTTTTCATTAATGACCTTCTCTCTATTACTTATCCCCTATCCACTCCTATGCTGATTACTCCAGCCTTCATTACTCTTTTCATTTGAAAGCAACTGTTAATAGAAGCAAGGAGGGTGGCCTTGGTGCAACTAACCTCTGATCTACCTCTCATTTCAAATTGGGGCAGAGAAAACATAGTTGTTTTCAATGCCTCAAAAACTCAGTTTCTCCATCTATCTACTTGACACAATCTTCCACACAACTATGATATCATCTTGGAAAATACAATTCAAACCTTCATCTCTCCCTAATATTCTTAGTGTTTCTTTTTCTCGTGATCTTTCTTAAAAAGATCACATTATTTCTCTTTCTAAACAAGCTTCTAAGAGGTTGGATGTTCTGAGGCACCTTCAGTATTTCTTCACACCACCCCAGTTGCTTGCTCAGTATTCGGTATGGAGTATGCTCCACTGTCTGGAGGGTGGTTTCACTCATTCAGCTCTCCTGGAAAAGGTGGAGTCTAGAGCTTTTCGCCTTATCAACTCTCCTGCTCTCACAAATTCTCTCCAATCTCTTCCTGTCAAACTGTTGCACAACTTTCTCTATACTATCGCTATTACAATGGACACTGCTCTTCTGAACTCTCATCGCATACCTCCTCCATTGAGAAGGGCTCATGTTACTCGTCTTTCTACACAGTCTCATCCTTTCTCTGTCCAACTCTCTACCAGACTTAACCGCTATGCTCAATCTTTCATATACTTTACTGGTAAAGTCTGGAACACACTTCCTTCATCTATTTTTCCAACTTTGTATTACTTATACACCTTCAAACAGCGTTTTTCAGGTCATGTCAGTGTTTAATTTGACCATGTTCCTGACTTTCCCCCAAACTCTGGTGGAATATTAGTAGGCCTCTGGCTTTTGCCCACCAGAGGTGAAAAAAAAAAAAAAAAAAAGTATTTGAGTATGAAGGGGGGTAGGGATTGGGAAGAGTATAGTGAGAGGTGTAGGGAGGTGAAGAGAGTGAAAATGAGAGTGGGAGAGGAGTGGTGTAGAAAGTTGGCAGAGAATTTTAAGGAAAGGAGTAAGATGTTTTGAAAGGAGGTTAATAAAGTGACGAGAGGGAGTGAGGGGGGAAGATGGTGATGTGGTGCAAGGAGAGAGGGAGGTGGGGGAGTGTCGCAGATTTTTTCAATCATGACCACATGATTATTATTATTATTATTGAAGATTTATTACAGCCCGCTTAACTCTTTCATTCTATTTCATGGGGGGAGCAGGGTAGTACTTTTATCAGCAATTGGAATTTTTGTTTATGCAAAGAACTTATTTTCTTTACGCAACTTATATGACTTTATTGCAAAGGAATTTTGTTTTGCTTTTTGTAACTGCATGCTATACCCAAAGTTTGGGGCTTCCCAGAATTCTTGGGTGGACCAGTCTCAATTCGGGGCTCTTTTAATGCAGTCACATATCTGGGCTATTTCAGAGTTACATTTTCTGTGCTCTTATATTTTGGTTTAGAGGCCATAGCTTCTCGACCTGGTTTTTTGATAAAGTGTACCTTTTTTGTGCAAGTGTACTCTTTTTTTTTTTTTCTTTTTAAGTGTATTGTGCATGCTTCTTCGTATATCGTAAGTATATGTTTATATTGGAGTAGCAGACATTTTATGTAAGTATAACTTTGTTTTGTTGTATTACACACACAATTAATCTAGTTTGATATTAACAAGCATTGTTCTTATCTATCTACATTTGAGTAGAAAGGCCGAATAAATATTTCTCTGTTTATTAGGCAATAGTGAAACATAGAAACATCTTTCCTTTGTTTCCTCCTAAATCACTCTCACTTCCTTCTTCTCTAAAAGGTGTTTACAAAAGATCTATTCATTAACATAGACTTTGTAATCATTCCTTTGTGAAGTACAAGGGAGGCAGTGGAGGGTTTAACATTACATAAAATATAATATATCATAAATAACCATCATCCTGTAAATATATCTATTTTATTCTTGATAAAGCGACATTTATTTGGCGTCTTTAACTCTTGATTCATTGCAAAAAAGTCGCATTTGCTGCTAAGAACAAGAGTATAAAGACGGAAGTGAAAAGGATTTTCATAACTCCGAATAAAATTGGGGGAATTAAGAAATTAGAGCGATAAAAAGGGGGGTTTCATATATTCTCTCTATATCCCTCTTTCCTTTTCCCTCAATCGGACAGTGCCCACAAAAATTCTTTTCATTAAATGGCGCTCAACAGAAAAAACAAACAACAAAGAATTTAATAACTAACATATGCTCCATTCGAAGAACTGGTTCATATTGCACTACCCATTCTTTTCCCCTTGATACCCTTCGTTTTTAGGTTTTTAGCGGTTAAGGCGAATAAATCACTTTGCGCGATTTCTTTTACTTTTGCCACTGTTATCATTTTTATTGCCTTTCATGTTTGGTGGAAATCGTGAACAGTGTTCTAGAGAACAATTGTTCATGTTCTTTATAACATTGTTCCATTTTAAAATTGTTCATTGTTCTTGTACCTGTGTTCTATGTTGTTCTTTACGCCGAACAAGAGCAATGAAGGTTTGAAAATCTTATCATAATTTATTACCTTTTTCTTGAACTTTGTTTATATTATTTGAAATTTATTGCATTGCAAAAGGAAGGTAATTGAAAATTGAATTTAATTGATTTAAATTTGGATTGAAATTTAAATTTAATCTTAATTTAATTTAATTTTCGGGCACTGAAATTCTTACTCACACACACACCATGTGTTGAGAGGGGTATTTTTTTCTTTCAATCTTTCTTTTATTATTATTATTATTTATTATTTTATTATTATTATTATTATTATTATTATTATTATTATTATTGTTATTATTATCATTATTATTATAATTATTATTATAATTATTATTATTGTTATTTTTCTTTTAATACCTTTTATTATTATTATTATTATTCCATTTTCTTTCTTCCCTTTTTATTTGATAAATTTTAATGCTTTTTTATAGCGTGCATTATATTTGCTACTTTTTCGATTTATATTTTTTAATATAAAGTTTCAATATAGAAATATTTCTATTATTTTTTTTCTTTTTCTGAGGATCTGCGGACAGACAAATTTTTATTCCTGTTTTGTTTCTTAGTATTTTCTTTGGAATTTTAATCCTTAGAACTTTGCGCTATTTTTTATTTTATTATTATTTATTTTGCTCCCTAGAGTGATTTAAGATTTTTTTTTCTTTCTTTGGAATTTTTATTCCTTAGATATTTTTTTGTTTATAAATTAGTTTATATATTTTTTGTGCTTGCTTCAGCAATACAAATTTTAATTTTTAATAGTTTCATTACAAGTTTATATTATATACTTTTTTATATAAAAGTTTGAATGTCTGCAACAGAATTATCATCTGACACAAATGCAAAGAAGCCAAAGAAGCCTCGAGCCAAGAAACCTGTTCCCGATCCTTTAGCCACTCAAGAGTCAGATGCCACTATAGATCAGAACAATCTGTTTAAAGAGCAATTTACTGACCAAAAAGAGTTAAGGACAGCAAGGAAGGTACGAGAGGCACAAAGGAACCGTCTTAGTCATGCTTCTACAGAACTTGAAGAATTACTATCAAGCCCTAACCCTTCAACTACATTGATTCTTACAATCTCTCAAATGCTTGAAGGGATTAGTTTTAAACTTGACGAGAGTGACAAAATTATTCACAACTCTCTAAGACGGATGCTTCATATATTGCAGACGATGCTGAATGTTATAAAATTCAAAGGGCTATTCAAAATCAAATAAACATGGCAACAGAATATCTGAACTCTAATAAAAAATCGAGCAAGGATTCTTCTACTCCTTGTTCGCCGAAGAGTTCTTGCTGTTCCGGGAACCATAACAAGCCCAAGTTATACCGGCCACCTCAGAAGAAATTACCAATATTCTCAGGTGAGATCCTTCAATTTGATAATTTTCTCGAGGTGTTCGAATCTATTGTTGAAGGTTGAGGCTATTAAAACGTTACTAAACTAGAGGTCCTTTTTGATTGTTTAAAAGGTAATGCTCTTAACCTCGTTTCTGGCTACTCACTGGTCGGAGAAAACTATGAGATTGTTTTAAATCTCCTCAAAAAGGACTTTGGTAATAAAACCAAAGTGATCGAAACACTCATTCTGAAATTAAATGGCCTTCACCCTACAAAGTACTGTAAGAGAAAATTACTTACATTAGAAGCACCAGCAGTTTTAAGTCCAGCCTTCCAGGCAGGCTCTGATGCTTTCAAGGCGTCTCCTCACAACCTAGATAGAGCCCAGAGATGAACCTTGGAATAATGTGAAATAAAGGTGGTCCTTTTAGGTCCTTATCTCAAAGAATGCAAGCTCCATTGCTAGGTGCAAAATATTATACCAATTAATAGAAATCCCTACAAAGTTGGGGAAAAACACAGAACGTTGTACTCACCAAAAACCTTGATATTCGATGTAATGCCTCAACAAAGCCACTCGGAACTTAAATTATGCTACGAAAATACAGTAACGACTATATGCCAAATAAGACAAACGCTCAATATTATTATTTATTTACAATTGTACCTTTTTAAATAATTACCTACACCTAAATGCAAATGTAGAGGCCTCTCCTAACTTCATAAATAATTTTTAACATGTACATTAACTCTTACTTATATAAATAATATAATCTGAAAAATAAGATATAAATAAATAAATGAATTCGATAAATGAATTTTTGAGAAATAAAAATGATATAAGTAATAATAAATAATATAAATAATAAGAAATAATATAATAACAAGAAACAAAAATAAATGTTTGAATACTCTTAATACCACTTGGTGTTGTTCAACGCAATTGATATAATGGGCAATTAATAATTCTCAACTTTTGGTACTTAAATAATTGTAAAATATATATATATATTTTATAACAAATTTAAATAAACTTTTTTATACCTTTGAGATGACCATCCTTCAAGGAAAAATGATTCTCTTCGAGAGTAGTATCACTTTTGATCTTTAATAACCTTCGAGGTTAAAATTATCAGGGATGTCCGTTGTTATCAAAAATTTGGGATATTGTTGATCTTTGGGTATTCTTTATAGGCACTTCAATCCAGGTGTAATCCAACTCCAGGTCCCTAAATAAGCAATAATACAAAAAAACAAACAAAAAAAAATTACTTTTGTCCAAAATTTTCATTGACCACATAAATACATGCCATAAATTCTTCTTATAAGCAACTTTATTTTTAATACTATTATAAATGTTTAATTGTAAACTCCATGAAATTTCTTAGAATTGCATACTACTATATCATATAAACTATATGTTTTAATTTCTAATTTATTTACGTTAATTTAATTCAAATACAACTCTAATCAACTATATTTGTATTTTCACAAGTTTTTTATTCTATTCCTTTAAAATAATCCTATTCCAAAAATGAACTTACATAATTTCTTAACTTAACCTAAATAGGGCTAACAATAGTTCTCACAAATCCTTTGGATATCCTTGGAGTTTATTAATTTGACTTATAGTTTTTCTTTCCTACTTTTAATAAAATGTACAACACACAAAACTCAATGGCTATTATCTATATTCTCTGGGGGGGAGAAACAAAAAATGAAACTTCTCTTCAGTACAACTATGATGAGTTGTACAAATTCAAAGCAGATGTTTACTGCTGTGTTGAATCCCTTAAGACAAAAGGGATAATTGGTGATTGTAATAGTTGCTCTATTATTTTTGGTTCTCTCCTGGCCCAGAAAATTCCTCAGGAAGTAAAGGATAAAATACCATGGAGCAAGAACAAGGAAAATTGGACTCTGGAGTTTCTCCTAGAGATGGTGGACCAAGCCCTTTCCTTCTTGGAAGCTTCTAAGCAACCCCATTTAGAATCTAAGGAATCCAATAAAAGGAGCAACACAGTACAACAATCATCATTCAATAAACAGAGGTCCACATGGGAACAACCCATAACTTCAACTATTTTAACTACTACGGGAACAAAATCCCAACTCTTCACAACAAACTGTTCAAAGTTCTGACCCATCTTAGTCAGAATACTGGAAGTAAAGTTATAACTTGCAGATTTTGTAAGGGACCACATTACCCTTCAGAATGTACATTGCTTCCTATACCAGAATTAAGGCAACAGGTTGTCAGGGCCCAAGGTTGGTGTGAAAGGTGTCTGGCTCAAACCCACACAACCGCCAACTGTAAAAACATGAGGCCTTGTTTTGAAGTGTCAGGCAACTGACCACCATGTTGTGTTTTGTAGTCAAAAGGGAGAATCAAAAGGCAAACGTTTCCCAACAGACACGACCTGCATCTCCTTTTCAGGAGACTGCAAATAATTTAACAGCTCACCTTTCAACAAATAAGGGAGTTGCTTTACCATTAGCAGATCTATCAGTATACAAAGGAGGAAAGACTATACCTGTAAGGACACTTTACGACCAAGGATCTCAGTGAAGTCTTGTGTCTCATTCGGTAGTGAAAGCCTTGCAGTGTGTTCCGCACTCCAAAATCGATTTGGCTATTAATGGCATCAATCAAAAGGGCATAGCTATGTCACATGATGTCGTAACTTTAAAAATTAAAACAAATGATGGACCCATTTCCGTCTCTGCTATCGTTGTTGATCACCTTCCTACGGACATATGTATCCCAGGATTGGCCAAGACAACAAAAATACTAAGGAAACATCGCGTTCCTCTAGCTAACCCTTATCCCATTGGGGAATAAGGTATCGGACTTAGGTTTATTAATCGGGTCTGATTATTTGAACAAATTTTTTAAATCATATGAGACTTTCCGAGGTATCAGTCTTATAAATACCAACGTTGAAAAGCTTATCTGGGGAGAACTCCCCTTTACCTCCAGTGAATCCAAATCACAGGTTACAGTTGCTTCAATGTTTCAGGCTGAAGTACAACTTCTTGGTGAGAAACACCACCCCTCTTCCATTCAGTTGGCAGAGGATTTTGTGATTTCTCCTAAAACTCTGGACCGCTCAAGGTCTCAGTCAACTTTCTCATCCTTTGATGAGAAACACCACAGCTCTTCCCTCCAGTTGGAAGAGAAATTTATGGTTTCTCAGGAAATACTGACATCGCCAACTATAATAAATAGGGAGATCAGTCGGGCTGTAATGCATCAGCATCCTTTAGAAATACATTCTAATATTTTTTATTTAAATAACCAGTCCTCTTCTGAGGACCCTACCTCGACATTGGACTCCCAACCGAGGAGAACTACACGTCAAGCTAATAAAATAGCCAGGCAACGCATAAAGGCTATTCTATCTGACGAAGAATAGTCTAAACACTTCCTTTTAACAACATTTAAATTGTTCTACAATTAGACATTACATACACTGCGCATTAATGTCTTTTATCTTGTGCTCCATAGACACAACTGTAGAACTTTTATCTTGGTTTTCTTTTACTCTAAGAGAATTGGATGACATTTTTTTTCCTTAACTAGGTACTAACCTAATTGTTTCTTAAGCCTACTGTGAATTTCAACCTTATTCGGGGTTCAGGGACGATTGAGGGACGTTCACAATTTTTTTTCAATATATTCCTTTTCAGGAACTGAATTATCCTGCAATCTTTCTTGTTGCTAACCTTCCCTGTCGGTGAACAGTTGCGACAGATTACTTTGGATGGGGTCCTTTCCTGGAACATTAAAGAGGCGAAATCCTCTTTTGCCTTGCTCAGTCATCCACTCATTTCATGGGGATTCGTAGAGTCCGTGTGTCTATGGCGATCCCAGGATCCACGGTCTCTCAGAAGGGTATTTATTTTCTTCATCCGTTCCCATTGCGTCAATTTACTTTATGATGAAGGTGGGACGGGTGACTCGACTGCCCCTCACCGAGGTGGATAAAAGCCTTAGTTGCTGGGGTGGTGGTCGACAGATAGATTTTTTCACTTTTATCTCTTACTAAGGTGATTGTGCAGGCAATGTATTATTTTTGCTCATCTGGAATTGAACTTCATCCGAGTACTGACGTTTTTGGTTGTTTATTATCCGTACAGTTGTAAGGGTTGGATTAACGAAGGAATAAAGGAGCATCCAGTTCCCCATTTGTTTTTCAGTATTTACCATTGTAGAACGTCCTTCAAGAGTAATTGAATTTCGTTGAGGTTGAGGGATCAGGGATTTAACATTGTGTAAAAAAATTTTTTTTTTTTTTTTTTTTTTTTTTTTTTTTTTTTTTTTTTTTTTTTTTTTTTTTTTTTTTTTTTTTCTTTTATTGAAATACTATGAACATAGTCTTCAAATATATATATTTTTCTCACTCTCTCTCTCTCTCTCTCTCTCTCTCTCTCTCTCTCTCTCTCTCTCTCTCGTTCTCTTGGCGGGGAGTTTAATGTCGCAGATTTTTAATCTCGACCAAATGATTATTATTATTATTATTATTGCAGGTTTATTACAGCCCCCTTAACTCCCTCAATTCAGTTGATGGGGAGAGGAGGGAAGCCTTTTTTTTCAATAATTGAAATTGTTTACGAAAAGTTCACCGTAATCCTTGCGCAACCTATATGACTTTATAGCAAAGGAATTTTGTTTTGCTACTTTGTAAATATATGCCATCCCAAAGCTTGGGTGGGGCAGTCTCCATTCTGGGCTCTTTTAATGCAGTCATATTTCTGGGCTCCTTCAGAGTTACATTTTCTGTGCTCTTATAACAAGGTTTAGAGGCCATAGCTTCTCGACCTGTTTTTTTTTTGATATAGTGTACTTTTTTGTGCAAGTGTATTTATTCTTTTAAGTGTATTGGGCATGCTTCTTCGTATATCGTAAGTATATGTTTATATTGGAGTGGCAGACATTTTATGTAAGTATAACTTTGTTTGTTGTATCACACACACAATAATCTAATTTGATAATAACAAGGCATTAAACCCTATCTGTCTACATTCGAGTAGAGTCAGCCTAATAAATATTTCTCTGTTTATTAGGCAATTGTGAAACATAAAAACAACTTTCCTATGTTTCCACTAAAATCTTTTGCTTCCTTCTCCTCTAAAAGGTGGTTGCAAAGATCTATTCATTAACATAGACTTTGTAATCGTCCCTTTGTCAAAACGGAGGGGGCAGTGGAGGGTTTAACATTACTAAAAAATATAATATATCATAAATAACCATCATCCTGTAAATATATATATTTTATTCTTGATAAAGCGACATTTATTGGCGTCTTTAATTCTTGATTCGTTGCAAAAAAGTCGCATTTGCTACTAAGAACAAGAGCGTAAAGACGGAAATGAGAAGAATTTGAACCACTCCGAATAAAATTGGGGGAATTAAGAAATTAGAGCGAAAAGGGGGGGATTTCATATATTCTCTCTATATCCCTCATTCTATCCCCTTCCCTCAATCGGAGTGCCCAAGAAAATTCTTTTTAAATGTCATCAGAATGAAATAATTATACTTCTGATAAAGAAATAAGGAATTGGCTCTTGTCTCTAATATATATTCACACTGGAAGGCGTTATATCCTTCAAACAGCATAGTAGATCTATAAAGTATTAAAGCTTCTATTCATCAAAACTTTTGTTGAATTGCTCTCCTTTCTTCAAGGATCAATTTCTTCAATAAAAAAACCTTTTCTGTCAATTTTTGAAGAGTTACCAATGAAACGGTGATATTTTGTCCTCTCACGTCGGGCATTGGTAATCGTTAATTGAATAAAAATGATTTGCTGAAAGATGTCTTTATATTAAAGTAATTTTAAACTTTAAATATTGCACGGATATTTTAGTTTTAAAAAGTAAAGCTAGAAAATTTCTTGGTCATCAAGAAGATGAAATCACAATATTTGTTGCACTTTGTGAAGGATATAAAGCCTTCACGTGTGAGATTACTTCATTGATTAGGGACGACTCAAATTTTCAGAAGTGAGTTTTTTCTTTTTTTTGTGTTTCTGTTTTGCTAAGACTTCAAGACAAGAGAGATTTACTATCGTTTATTTTCTGCTATTTAAGAAGAATTAATGAAAGGAAAAATCATAGATAGAAAATAAAACAAAATAACCTGTGAAGTAACAAAATAATAATAATAATAATAATAATAATAATAATAATAATAATAATAATAATAATATAATAATAATAATAATAATAATAATAATAATAATAATAATTAAAAGTTTTAAAATCGTAATAATAATAATAATAATAATAATAATATTAATAATAATAATAATAATAACTTACGAACCACAAAAAGAAAAGCACCAGGAAACCTCATTTTCTTTATCATGTATTGCGAGAAAATTTTCTGTTTAAAATTAACAAGACACTCAAACTGTTTTTTTTTTTTTTTTTTTAAATTATCAGATGTGAGATTGTGACAAACTGCAAAGTTGTTTTCTTTCTTATCAAACAATATCACTTATTTTTAGTTATCTTTTATAAAAAATTTCTTTATCATTTTTCACCTTTATATTGTTTTTATAATTTTTAAAAGGAAAAAATAAGTTTATATATATTTATATATATATATATATATATATATATATATATATATATATATATATATATATATATATATATATATATATATATATATATATATATATATATATATATATATATATATATATATATATATATATATATATATATATATATATATATATATATATATATATATATATATATATATATATATATATATATATATATATATATATATATATATGAGCGTGTGTGTGAATAGTATTATCAATTCTGATTTAATTAAGATTTTATTCTGATTTCATCATTAAGTTTAATAATTTTTGCTAAAATTATTTATTTATTTATTTATTTCTTATTTATTTATTTTTTTATTCATTTATTTACTTATTAATTTATTTATTTATTTATCTTTTTTTTGCAGGTGAAAACAAAAACAGGATGTTTGAATTTGCAATCAAAACATTACAACCATTAAAGTATTTCTTAAAAACACTAAAAAGAGATTGAATTTTTTTGTTCTATATATATATATATATATATATATATATATATATATATATATATATATATATATATATATATATATATATATATATATATATATATATATATATATATATATATATATATATATATATATATATATATATATATATACAGAGGAGAAAAACTTTTAAGTTTTTGTTTAGTATATTTTGAAACAAAATTTAAGTTTTATTTATTACTTTAATGAATTTTAATCCTTTTAAAAATTTTAATCATTAAAACTTGAATGTGATACAAAGAAACATAATCTTTTTACGTAAACAATTAAACTGATTGTATAAAACTTGCGAATTGATTCTCTTAATTAAGAGATAAAGTAAATTATCACCGATTGGCTTATCTTTGTGGGAAAATCATCCTCTTTAAAACTCTCATATTTCTGCTCCCTCACAATCTGACAAGGGAATGAGATTTGAAAAATCGCTACATTGCAAACGTTGTCCTAACGAATCGTTGGGATGAGTGGAGAAAATGTCACAGTTAAATTTTAAAAAGAGAAAAGAAAGTCACTTCATCGATTTATTTTATAATAAGAAAATAACTGAAAATTTTTCTTGAAATTTTTGCCACTCGTCCCATGAATTATTGGGACATTTTTTGAAATTTTTAAACGTAGAGGCAGATGAGATTCCGAAGTGAATTCCATTACTATAAACTGAATTTTAATTTAGGGTAAAAAAACTCGTAGTCAAGATCATGATGTCTGTAATGTAATTTCCAGTTATAAAAACTGTTTATGAAGTAAAATTTTTGTCTTATTAAAGTACCTAACTAGGTTGGGAATTCAACAACTTCAAATGATATTATCCTGTAAATTTGTCTTACTATTTAGGAAGATTTTATATATATATATATATATATATATATATATATATATATATATATATATATATATATATATATATATATATATATATATATATATATATATATATATATATATATATATATATATATATATATATATATATGGAGATTCGAACCCTGGCCATGTAAGCATATCGGGAAACCCTCTTAATTTTAAACCTATCCACTATAAAAGATATATGGATGATACTTTCTTATTATTCACCAATAAACACCAAACCACTCCTTTCCTAAATTTGCTTAACTACCAATTACCCAAAATCAACAAACTACTAAAGAAGAAGAAGTTAATAATAACCTCCCCTTTCTCGATATCATTATCAAATATACCTCAACAAATCATAATATAAATTTTTACCGTAAACCTACTTTCTCAAATTTGTCGCTTAACTTTTTTTTGCCCTGTCCCCTTCCATTACAAATGCAACAGCATTAAAACCTTAATTCATAGAGTTTATCACCTCACTTCCAGGTACATAGAACTCCATAAAGGATTTTCTTTTCTAATCAAACACTTTAATGCTAATCTATTCCCTTCCTCCCTTATTTATTCTTTAATTAAAAAATTCCTTAATAAATCTTTCTTTGCTACCACTCCTGTTTTAACCGCACAGAAACAATTTTTTTTATATCAAACTTTCATTTCACGAGCACCAATATCTCAAATTAAAAAAGGATCTTCTAAACCTCTTACATAATAGCTTCTCTCAATTAAACTTTACCTTTGTCTTCATCCCGAACCTCTCCATAAGCTCTTTCCTATCCATAAAGAACTCCTACCCACCCTTTTGCGCTCGTCCATCATGTAAATATTCATGTGGTGCTGTTCTAGCACCTATGTTGGCAGCACATCGCGTCAATTCTCCGTTAGATGTGACGAGCACAGAGGTATCTCCCCCAGAACAGTCATGAATCTTTCATCTCCTTCCAACTCCAACATTAGATCCCACAGTCACACTAATAACCACCCGATAGAACCAATCCCATTTTTCTATCATATCATAAACCAACCAACCAATAGATCTAAAAATCTTAGATTCCATCTACATTTCCATTCTAAAACCTTCTCTCAATAGTCATAGTGGCCCTTTCAAACTACAACTTAACTGATTTAAAACTTATTTCCTTTTATTTTTATTCTTATTTTATTTTATCCTAGTTGCCTGTGTCATTTTTGTTTTCAGTTCTTTCTACAGATAAAAATTTTGTTTAATAATAATCAAAATTGTTTCCTGATGATGGGATTAATATATTTCCCGAAACGTTGAAAAAATGTTTTAACCTAATGTTTCCTCTAATTATCTTACATACATAGAATTAGTTTTAAGTCAATTTTAACCAGTGATTAATAAAAAAAATTTTTATCAAATAAAAGACAAATTTTAATTGAAAATTTATTATTTCTCCAACGAGCTCTGGTACTATTCTTCATATATATATATATATATATATATATATATATATATATATATATATATATATATATATATATATATATATATATATATATATATATATATATATATATATATATATATATATATATATATATATCGAAAAACGAGCAGGGAATGAAAATTGCTTTAGGAGAATAGAAAATCACAATTGGTTAAGATTTATTTACTCGTATGGACATTTTTTATAACTATTATTAATAGAAGTAGTTGAAAACGCTGTAGAATACGTATATAATTAAAATTATGTAGTATTGGGATTCTCATTATCATCCATTTAAAAAAAAGGACTTAAATTATATTATACATTTCCTGTTTGTCCTCCCATTCAGTTACACTAACTCTGATATATTGACATGCTGATGATTAGCTGTTATTGTAGTTTCCCTGACAATTATGGGGAATGCATGATTTCAATCAGAAGTTAAAACCTTCGTCGTTTAGATCTATAATGGAACTCATTAGGCTCAGAGAAAATCTTGTAAATAAAATTCCATTTTAGCAATAAACTTTAACATCTCTTTAATAAACATGCTTCATATAATATGATTTTATTCATTATATATATATAATATATATATATATATATATATATATATATATATATATATATATATATATATATATATATATATATATATATATATATATATATATATATATATATATATATATATATGTATATATATATTACGGGGGAGGGAAGTAGCGCTCCTGAAGCGATGAGATTACCCCCTGTTGGGTATACATGGTGTTAAAGGTACTCCTATCTCATCCCGGTGCCCAATGGTTCGCTCCCTTTCGCGCTCACCTTCTATCTACACGGAGTGGCTCTCCTTTACATACATAAAACATTTCTAACACATCTTAAAAAAATAAAATAAAATCAATAATGGCGTCAACTTCGGTAGCCTCGGAGAAGCCCAGGGGGCGGCTTCCAAAAATAGCCCCTCGTCCACCCCTTCTCCCATCACCACTTGGGAGTTGGTGGCCTCCGGTGATGGGGTTGGTGCCACCAGGACTCGGCCGCCGGCTTGTCCTGATGCACGGTCTATTTTTTTCATTAATTTCTGCAACATTCGCTGTCTGCACTCTAATTTCCACTTTGTTGAACATCACCCTTCTTCTTCTAGACCTCACCTCTTATTCTTGACCGAAACTCAGATGTTTGAGCGTTCTGATAGCAAACCCTATTCTGTTTCCTCCTACTGTCTCTATCCTCAATTTTCAGCCAAAGGCGGTTGTTGTGCATATGTGCGCAACGATGTTGTTTGTTCTCGTGTCTCTAATTTGGAGTCTTCCGAATTTTCCACCTTATGGCTTAGGCTCTCTTGCCACTCTACGACTAAATTCATTTGTTCAGTTTATTTATCTCCTAATTCTACTGACTATGCTAAATTCTTCGACTATTTAAACTCCAAAATAGAGCACATTCTCTCTTCTTCTCCTTTCTCAGAAATCATCATATTAGGTGATTTCAATGTTCACCACCGCCAATTGCTTTCTTCTAGTTCTCATGATACAGCTGGTGAACGTGCCTTCCTATTCGCTATCCAAAACGACCTTGAGCAGTTGGTGCAACTCCCTACTCGTATTCCTGATCGTCTTGGAGATGAACTCAACGTTCTAGACCTTTTCCAAACTTCTAATCTTTCTCCTTATACTGTTAAACTCTTTCCTCCCCTGGGTTCCTCCGATCATCTTCTTATCTCTGTATCCTCTTCTATCTCTTCAAGTCTTCCGCAGGAAAGACCCCCTTCTACGGAAAGGAAACGCTTGTGGCACTTCGGTGCCGCAAGCTGGTCGGACTTACGGTCGTACTTTTTTGATTTCCCGTGGAATGATTATTGCTTCCGTGGGAGGGGTCCCTCGGAGTGTGCAGAACGCATTAACGAGGTGATTCTCTCTGGCATGGAGGCATACATTCCATATTCTTTCCCTTCTACTAAACCTAACAAACCTTGGTTTAACTCTGCTTGTTCTCGTGCTATCCGCCGCAGGGATGCTGCCTTCAAGGGATTACCGTCGTTGTCGTCGTCAAACTCCAGAAACTCACGCAACTTATATTTCATCCCGGAATCGTGCAAAATCTATCCTTTCGTAACACTAAAAACTCTTTTCTCCGTAAAAAAATGCAATAATCTTTCTGGTTCCTCTTCTTCACGTTCTTTCTGGCATTTTGCAAAAAATGTCAACTCTAACTTTGCTTCTTCCTCTTTCCTTCCTTTAATATCTTCCGACGGCACAACTGCTGTTTTACCTTCTTCTAAAGCTGAACTCTTTGCTCAAACTTTTGCCTTCTAATTCAACCTTAGACGATTCCGGAGCTATTCCTCCTCCTTCAACCCCCTCTAACTCAATTATGCCTAAAATTATAATTTCTTCTAAAGATGTCATTTCTGCTCTCTCTGAGCTTAATACTAAGAAGGCGTACGGTCCCGATGGTATTCCTCCTGTGGTTCTCAAAACTTGTGCTTCCAAGCTTGCACCCTGCCTCGGTAAACTATTTCGTCTTTGTCTCTCTACTTCAACCTTCCCTTCTTGCTGGAAACGTGCGCTCATTCAACCTGTGCCGAAGAAGGGGGACCCCTCTCAACCCTCCAACTACCCGTCCTATTTCTTTGACCTCCGTTCTCTTTAAAGTTTTCGAATCTATCCTTAACAGGAAGATTTGGAAGCCTCTCAATTCTTCTAATCTTATCTCTGATCGCCAGTATGGCTTTCGTAAGAAACGCTCTACAGGTGATCTTCTTTCCCTTCTCTCTGAATCTTGGTCCTCCGCTATTCGGCATTTCGGTGAATCTTTTGCTGTCGCGCTGGACATATCGAAAGCCTTCGATAGAGTCTGGCACAAAGCTTTGATTTCTAAACTTCCCTCTTTCGGTATCTATCCTTTTCTCTGTGATCTTCTCGCTAATTTCCTTTCCGGTCGTTCTATAGCAGCTGTTGTAGACGGCCACCGTTCATCCTTTAAATCTATTAACAGTGGTGTTCCTCAGGGTTCTGTACTATCACCAACACTTTTTCTACTCTTCATTAATGACCTTCTCTCTATCACCTCATCTCCTATCCACTCCTATGCTGATGACTCCACCCTTCATTATTCCTTCCATTTTGAAAAACGTCCTACCCAACAGCAGTTGATAGACTCGAGAAGGGTAGCCTTTGAACAACTAACCTCTGATCTTTCTCGTATTTCAAATTGGGAGCAGAGAAAACATGGTTGTTTTCAATGCTTCAAAAACTCAGTTCCTCCATCTCTCCACTTGACACAATCTTCCACACAACTATGATATCTTCTTCGAAAACACACAACTCAATGCCTTCATCTGTCCTTAATATTCTTGGTGTTTCTTTTTCTCGTGATCTTTCTTGGAAAGATCACATTACTTCTCTTTCTAAACAAGCTTCTAAGAGGTTGGGTGTTCTGAGGCGCCTTCAGAATTACTTCACGCCACCCCAGTTGTCTTGCTCTGTATAGGGGTGTTGTTCGTCCCTGTATGGAGTATGCTTCGCACATCTGGGGTGGTTCCACACATACAGCTCTCTTAGAGAAGGTGGAGTCAAGGGCATTTCGTCTCATCAACTCTCCTGCTCTTACTAACTCTCTTTAATCTCTTTCTGCCCGTCGAATTGTTGCGTCACTCTCTCTTTACTATCGCTATTACAACGGACACTGCTCTTCTGAACTCTCTCGTTGCATACCTCCTCCATTGAGAAAGCTCGTGCGACACGCCTTTCTACACATTCTCATCCTTTCTCTGTCCAACTCTCCGACCCCAGACTTAACCGCTATGCTCAGTCTTACATATACTCTACTGGTAAAGTCTGGAACACACTCCCTTCATCTGTTTTCCCAACTTCCTTTGACTTGCATACTTTCAAACGCCGTGTGTCTGGACACGTCGGCCACCATCGACCATGATAATAGATATTTCCCAACTCCGGTGGAATTTGGTAGGCCTCTGGCCTTTGCCCACCGGAGGAGACATAAATATATATATATATATATATATATATATATATATATATATATATATATATATATATATATATATATATATATATATATATATATATATATATATATATGAAATTGTTGTTGCAGCAATAAATATCCAATTTCTGACACCACTTTCGGAAGCTGTGAGGTGTTGTAAGGGACCTATATCAAGATTCAGCTTCCACTATGATTACCCTATACATAAGAATTACAAGGCAATCAAACTCACTGCAACAACCAACAATTTATTTAATGTATCAGAAAAAATATTAATTAAGATTCTTTATTATTTTTCTTTATTATTTTAAACCACTCAGATAATAAGGCACACCAATACAAGTACCAATTTTATTTCATGTATTCTCAAAACATGTATTTTTAATGGCGGTTCCACCCCGGTCTAAGATTTCAAATTCTTCTAACCGAAAACAATACCTCAGAACCATAGTTGCCATTTAAAGTAGTTTCCAAATAATATTCAATTTATGAAATCTATTAAAATACTTATACATTTATCATAAAATGAAACAAATTTAGTTTTAAGGAATCTGGAGATGAGTTTATTATTTATATATATATTATATATATATATATATATATATATATATATATATATATATATATATATATATATATATATATATATATATATATATATATATATATATATATATATATATATATATATATATATATATAGTCGGATTTTCAATCACTCTTTGCTCTCATCTCTGAGGTTCAGGTTTTCTAATATCAAGGTCATTTATTGGGTCAGACTCATAGAATAATTTATTTAAATGGTTTTTAATAAAGGGAACCCTCCACAACAGATGTTTCCTTATTTTGGGGGTGAAAATATTTACTCCACCCTTCTTCTCAATAGTTTTTTAGTAAAATCTTTGCTGATTCCAAATATGTAAAAGGCTTTTCATAATTCCAATCGATTCCTGAGAAAAAGTCAAAGAAACACATCTCGAACGTCCTCGAAAGTCCCCCTCTATTCCTTGTGCAAGGGAATTTTTTTAAATTTTAAAACATATTTTTGAAATATGTTTATAACAAATGTTCTCCCTATTTCAAATATGTTATTACTTTTTCATAATTCCAAATGGTTACTGAGATATGACCATTTATAATAAAACATGGCTTGTGAAATTCGCAAAACAGTCTTCCGTTTTCTACGATTTTCTCGAAAATAGTTATAAAAAAATTAAAAAAAAAAAAACAGCTCAGAGATGTTTTTCAAACTTTTCAAGTAAATTAGGGACAGTTAATTCACGAAGTTTGATTACTATTGAAACTGCGGTTCAAATAAAAACGTATGGTTCAATTTTCAGGTCATTTCGATAAAGGACTTTTGGCAGTTTTTCCAAAATATAAAAGTCATCGATTT
>SEYY01000206.1:30000-36867 GCA_009176605.1 Armadillidium nasatum
TTAAAAATCGAAAAAAAGTAGCGAAAATCCTGAAATGAATCCAATGTAGTAGGAGTATATTCTATAAATTTCTTATACTGTTCATGCCTCTTCCCTTCATTTTTCCTAACAAACTAGTTAGACTTAACTTAATCTTGGCTTTAAAGGGTAAATGTAGGTCTAACGACCAGCAAATATATATATTAAAATAAGTTTATTGCAACAAAAAATTTGCAAATAAAAATTAAAATTGACTGTAAAAAAATATTGCCACATGTTGCAAAATAATAAAAATATGCCAAAAAAAAGTGCCAACGAAAAATTGGGTATAAAAAAATAGCCTGGTATAGATGTGATTAAAAAGAATCTACATTCGCCTTGTTCTGTAGACGGTCGTTATTTCAAACACATGCGCTTTCATACAATTACAAACCCTTTTACAAAAGAAAAAAACAACGATATGCAACAAATAATAGTGGCCCTAGAGAAGCATGAAAGGCGAATTCCAATTAAAGCTTCTCTTCAACCGCTCCTCCCATCACAGCCTAGAAGTTAGCAGCCTCTGGTGACGGGATTGTGCAGCCAAGATTCTTATGACTTGTTTTGGTACACAGTTTTCCTTTTTATTAATTTCTTATCATTCGAGGTCTCTGTTCTAACTTCCACATTGCTGAACACTACCTATATAGGCTCTTTTCCTCTTAACCTCATATTACTGTTCTAAGCTTATATCAGGTTTTGACAATATTTTAAACTATATAATACCCTTCTATTATCCACCGCTATACTATAATGCATGACTGACAGCGAACGACATCCTGCTGCAAAGTAAAATGAGCGGGGCAGGATACTATACCCAGTGTGTACTTCAATTACATACCCATATGAAAATGAATTATATATTATCTAAAGGTGAACCACTTTTGATTTTTAATTATTTCTACTCTAATGAAGATATAAAAACAAATTAAAAGAAAATGCATTAAAGGAAGCCAATTTGATGCAGAAAGACCACTTCTGTACAAAAAAGTTTATATATTTATTTGTACAATAAATACACCTTAAATTTTTAACATAAACGGACATAAGTACTATTGTAAATGAAGTGCCTAATTTTGAATTATGATAGGGTGACATATCGATATCAATAAACCGAAATAGCATTTCAATATCAGATTCGAGAATTACATTTCAATGGGTGGCAAAAAGACATTTATTTGTCTATAAGAGGCTCTGCCATCGATCAAGTGAGGGATGGATAATTTATTTATGGAAATTATTTGGCCTCTGGCCTTTTCCCACCAGAAGATATATATATATATATATATATATATTATATATATATATATATTAATAATATATATATATATATATATATATATATATATATATATATATAATATATATATGAGTGAATGAAGTCAAAAGTGATGGCTGAAAGAAGGGGAGCTACTAAGATACTGAAAGTGGGAACGTTAAATGTAAGGGGAGTGAATAAAGAAGGAGAAACGAGAAGAAGTGGGAATAGTGATGAAGGAAAAGGGATTTGATGTGTTGGCATTGACGGAAACGAAATTGAAGGGTAAAGGGGAAATTTCCTTTGATGTACAAAGGTATATACGCGGTGTAAAGGGTTAGAGCAAGAGAGGGAGTGGCAATAGTTATGAAGATGTGTGGTGGAGTTGTGTGAGTGGCAGTATAGGAGCCAGAATAGCCTGGGTACGTTTAAGGGTACGGAGGGAGTGCTGGGTTTTTATTTGTGCTTATGCACCGGTGGTGGGAACAAATGAAATGGAGAGAGAGGCATTCTGGGAGAGTCTGAATGAGTGTATGGGGAAATTTGATAATGGAGAGCATATATGTTTGTTGGGAGACCTGAATGCGAGGGTGGGTAATAGAAGTGTGAAAAGAATAGTAGGACCCTTTGGGGTAGAAGGTGTGAATGAAAATGGGACGAATTAATTGGAATGTGTGCAGCAAGAAGAATGATGATTGGTAAACATGGTTTATGAAGAAAAACATTCACAAGTATACATGGGTGAGTGGGGTGAATGGGAGAAGGGACTTTGGATTTTGTGTGTGTGAGATGGGAAGACAGGAGTAGATATTAGATGTAAATGTATTAAGAGGAGCAGCCATGGGTATATCTGACCATTACTTAGTAGTGGCGAGGGTCAAGGTTAAAGGAGGTTGGGAGAAAGTAAATGTGAGAAAGAGGGTGGTGGAGGTGGTGCGTGTAGAAAAGCTGGAAGAAGAGGAAAACAGAGATGATTACATAAGAAAAATAAGAGAGAAATGGAGAGAGGTATTGAGGAGTGAGGTGGAGGATGTTGAAGAGGAATGGAATAAATTGAAGATGCTTTAGTGGAGGTTGCGAGAAGTGTGTGTGGGTGAAGAAAATAGGGAATGGAAGGCGGAGAGGTGAATGTGGAATGAAGATTTGGAGAATATGGTGAAAAGAAAGAAGGACGCCTTTAACAGGTATCTGGGTACAAAGGAGGCACTGGATTGGGAGGAATATAGGGAGAGGTGTAGGGAGGTGAAAAGAGAGGTCAAGAGGGCAAAAAGAAGAGTAGAAGAGGAGTGGGCCAGAAAGTTAGCAGAAAATTTTAAGGAAAGGAATAAAATGTTTTGGAAAGAGGTAAATAGGGTGAGGAAAGGAGGGAAGAGGGAGAGGGAGTGAAAGGGGAAGGTGGAGAAATATTACAGGGAGAGAAGGATGTTGGAGAAAGATGGAAAACGTATTTTAGTGAATTGTTGAACGAAGGGATAGAGATTAGTAATGGGGGAGGGGTAGAAAATGATGGAGAAGCAGTTATCGAGGATCAGGAGATAAATATTAGTAGGAGGTGAAATAGCGGAAAGGTAAAGAAAGGAAAATCTGCAGGAATGGATGGTATATACGGAGAGATGATAAAAGAAGGACCTAGAGAGTTGATTTACTGGTTGGTGAGATTGTTTAATGTGTGTTGGAGAGAAGGGAGAGTGCCTCAGGAGTGGCAGGACTCCTGCATTGTACCTATATACAAAGGAAAAGGTGATAAGATGGTTGTGTAAAAATTATAGGGGTATTAGTCTGCTGAGCGTGATTGGAAAGATTTATGCGAAGGTGTTAGTGAGGAGAATGAAAGAATTGACAAGTGGGGAATGGGGAGGAACAAGGGGTTTTAGGGAGGGTAGGGGTGTGTGGACCAGGTGTTCACACTGAGATTGATTACAGAGAAATTGCGTGAAAAAAATAAAATGGGGTATGTATGTTTTCTGGATTTAGAAAAAGCATATGATAGAGTATGCAGGAGAAAGCTATTCGAAATATTAATGGAAAGGGGGTTGAAAGGGAAATTACTGAAGGGGGTGAAAGCTTTTTATGCAAATTGTAGGTCAAGAGTGAGGGTGAAGAGAGAACTTTCAGACTGGTTTAGCATAGGAGTGGGATTGAGACAGGGGTGTGTTATGTCGCCATGGTATTAATCTATTGAGATGGTTAGTCAGGAAATGGAGAGAGAAGGGAAGGGCATAAGTTGAGTAACATGGAGGGTGAATGGGATGTGAATGTTTTACTTTTTGCAGATGATGCGGTGTTGGTGGCAGATTCTGAAGAAAAGTTGAGAACACTTGTGAGAGAGTTTGAGAGGAAATGTGTAAATATGAGATTGAAAGTCAATCCGGGGAAGAGTAAAGTTATGAGGATTGGAGGTGGGGATGAAGAGATGTGGAGGGAGGATTGGGGGGTGTAGAAGTGGGGGGAAGGAAACTTGAGGAGGTGAATGAATTCAAATATCTAGGAATGTTGGTGAAGTAAGGGTGGGACGGAAAAAAAATAAAGAATAGACTGGTAGAGGGAATTAAAATGTTGGGGGTCTAAGAAAGTATGGAAGAAAGGAAAAATTGAAAAAATAAATTAAGAATGAATGAATGTTGGCTTACCTTCTGTATGTATGTGTGAAACATGGATGATAAGAAGGGCGAGAAAAGTTTGAATGTCTTGAAATGAAAGTTTGAGAGCGATATGTAATGAGATGGATGATAGGTTTAGAAATACAGAATAAGAGAGTGTGTAAATGAAGAGGGTTCATTGCTAGAGCAGAGGAAGTGTGCTAAAATGGTTTTGGACATATTGTAGAATGAATGAGGACAGAATGGTGGGCAGGGTATTTAGATCCGAGGGGAAGGGTAGTGGGGAAGGCCAAATGGAGATGATGGATGGAGTTAGAGATTTTGGGTGGAAGAATTGAGTTTGAAGAGGGAGAAGACTTGCGCGAACAGAGTGAGATGGAGGGCGGTGGTGAAAGGGTTGAAAGTAAGAATGGGAATGTTTAGGAATTATGGCGGCACCACCCCACGAAAGTGGGAAGGTGAGGCGAAATAAATAAATAAATAAAATATAATATATAATATACATAATATATATATAATATATATATATATATATATATATATATAATATATATATAATATTATATATATATATATATATTATATATTCTATTTATGTCAAAAAGCTGAAATATCCATTAGAAATGTATTTCACAAAGGGATAAAAATTTATAGCGAAAACTGAACATTTATTTAAAGCCAAGTGACTAAAATAATAATAATAATAATAATAATAATAATAATAATAATAATAATAATAATAATAATAATAATAATAATAATAACAATAATAATAAAACTTACTGTGAACAGCTGTCATACGGATTATCTACAAATGGACATCCTGGGGGACATGTTGTTGGTGTTGGAGGTATTGTTGTAGTTGATGAGGGTGATGTGTTTTCGATGCAACCACAAGACGCTTGGTCAAAGCATAAACTTCCAGTACAATTAATTGGAGTTAAACTACCACCACTACCACACACGAAGTATCTTTAAATAATGAATAATAAAGGTTTTAAAATATTATCTGAATAGTTTAGATTTATATCTTTTGATATTATATGATGAAGATTTCCAAAACACTCGTTTTTGGAAAAGATGAAAATAATAGTTCGTGATTTTAATTTATTCATATGTTTGAAAGAAATATTATTTCGAAACAAACTGAATTATTATTATTTATTATTATTATTATTATTATTATTATTATTATTATTATTATTATTATTATTAATTCATTTGCATCAATAAATATAGATGGACACGAGTTTGCACGAATTACAGTGTTTATATTTTGGGTGTACTAAATTTAAATATTGAAATCAACTATAGGATTTGTTTAACAATTAAATATTTTAAACAAGTAATGTTGAATTTATTAACAAGTTAAAAAGGATTTTTAGCATAGTTAACCTGTGGCCATGTTTTTAGTTTTTTATTATTCTTATTTTAATTCTTTAAAAAAAAAAAAAAAAAAAAAAAAGTGTTCTCCATTATACTTGTAATTTTGAATATTTTGGACAATAGAAAATTTATCTTTATTCATATTATGAATCTTCCCTTGCTTTCTTTTTACCTTAACCTAGCAATAGAAAATATGAAAATATATATAGGTATTTTATGTCAGTCATAATAATTCTCAATTTTATGCATTATTACAATCTTTGTATAAAGGAATGCAGTATTATGCAAAAATTGTCTAATAACATTAATGTAAATTGCTGTTAGAGAATACACGCTTTACTTTTTTACGATTATTCTTGCTTTAAAGAAATTTTAAGTGGATTCCGAGAAGTTTGAATTGGCGTCATCCAAACAATGCCCATCGTCCACCCCTTCACTATTAACATTTTTAAATTGTAGGTCACGACAGAGGCTTGCATTAAGACACGGTTTATTTTCATTCTTCATTAATTTCTGCAAAATGTTTGATCATTATTCTAATTTCCACTCTATTGAACATCACCGTCTTTCAGATCACACTTAAGTCAAAACTCAGGTGTACGTTTCTCTTCACATTAATATATATATTCTATATATTATATATATATATATCTATATATATAATAATATTAATATATTATCTTTATATATATATATTTATTATCTTATATTACACTAGCAACGATGCTCTGTTCTTGTGTTTTCAATTTGATGTCTTCTGAATTTTTAATACTATGACTTACGCTTTCTTGCCAATCAAAGAAGTATTCATTCTGATTTTTACATCCTAACAATTCTATTGACAGAAATAAAATTTTCGACAATCGAAACTCCAATACTGAACACATTTTTTCAACTCCTGTCTCTGAAATCATCTTTTTGGGTAGTATCGATGTTAATGACAACCAATGGTATTCTTTT
The DNA here is from genome assembly GCA_009176605.1 of Armadillidium nasatum. Classification (NCBI taxonomy): domain Eukaryota; kingdom Metazoa; phylum Arthropoda; class Malacostraca; order Isopoda; family Armadillidiidae; genus Armadillidium; species Armadillidium nasatum. The sequence continues at coordinate 36,223 of SEYY01000206.1, forward strand.
GGTTTTTAAGATAAAGAAGGTGAAATTTGGAAGACTGTACAGCTCTAAACCCATATCCCTGATCATTTGGAGATGAACCTAACACTCTAGATCATTCTAAACTTTTAATCATTTTCGTTATACTGGTAAACTCTTTCCTTCTTCTGGTTCCTAAGATTACATTCTTATCTCTGTATGCTGTTATATTTCTTCATGACTTAAAAGGATAAACCTGGTGAGGAAACCTTTTGGCATATTAGGTTTGCAATAGTATTTCAATAATTTCTCTTAAAATATTAACTGTTTCACCGGGAAGTTTCCCTCAGAGTGATCAGAACGCATAAACAAACCCTTTTTCACTGGCCTGCAGGTGTACATATCATTTACTTTTCCTTTAAATAGAACTCATAAACTCATAAACTCATTTTTTCTCTCTGTGGCCTTCTCAAAAATTCTCATTTCTCTGTTCTGGGGCAATTGCTGTAGAGGGACAATGTTCATCTTTTAATTACATTAATAGTGGCGTTCCGTAAGATCCTGTATTATAATTCACTTTTCACTTTTCATTAATAACCTTTCTGCTTTCTTATTAGTTCACTTTGAAAAGGACAATTCCAGTTTTAATCATTTCCTTTAATTTGAAAGAATTCTTTGTCAACTGCAAGT
>SEYY01000206.1:41967-44467 GCA_009176605.1 Armadillidium nasatum
ATATATATATATATATATATATATATATATATATATATATATATATATATATATATATATATATATATATATATATATTATATATATATATATATATATATATATATTATATATATATATATATATAAAATAATATATAACTATATATATATACTATATATATATATATATATATATATATATATATATATATATATATATATATATAATATATATATATATATATATATATATATATATATATATATATATATATATATATATATATATATATATATATATATATATATATATATATATATATATATATATATATATATATATATATATATATATATATATATATATATATATATATATATATATATATATATATATAATATATATATATATATATATATATATATATATATATATATATATATATATATATATATATATATATATATATTATATAATATATATATATATATATATATATATATATATATATATATATATATATATATATATATATATATATATATATATATATATATATATATATATATATATATATATATATATATATATATATATATATATATATATATATATATATATATATATATATATATATATAGTTTTTTTAGTTAGTTAGTTAGTTAATTCGCCACTATTTTAAACTCTCACCTAGGTGAGGACAAGTCGGAAGAAGGGGAGTGTGTAATGTTTTCTCGACCAGTGGTGCCACCCAGATTGGTGATTTGGTGTACAGTATTCTGGGGTAGATAGCAGCCCCTGCCACGGTCTTTCAAGTCCAGATTTCCCAACCATCTGTGGACGTAGTTGGTTGTCTATACTCGGAAGACCTACTGCGCATGTGGCAGATAGGAGTGAGTGTTTGTTTTGTCATGTATAGGTTGTATTTGTATGCGTTGGCTGTGTTTTTAGCTGAGGTGTGGGTATTGAGATTAGTGTATTAATACACTTTTGCCGTAAACTGTAATTAATTACAGAAAATCCCCTATGACTGGCAATTTTTTGTGTCCGATCTGGTTAGTGGGCGGGGCGTTCGGAATCTTCGTTTTACCGAGGCTCGAACTCTCGTCCTAAAGCGTGGAAATCCTCCGCTTTATCCACTGAGCTTATATATATATATATATATATATATATATATATATATATATATATATATATATATATATATATATATATATATATATATATATATATATATATATATATTACAATCATCATCACCAATCATGGCCAGAACCCTATTCAAAGAGGGGATGTAAAATAGTAGTTAAGTTGACAATAAAAGTACATATAGTCCCTACCGTAAGCGAATTTCGCATATGAACAGTGAGTGAGGGAGATTAAATTTCAATAGGAAAACACAGAAATGGAAGAGGATTCCAGAACAGATTTTACTGGAAGGAATGGAGCACCACAACGAAGAGGCCAGAGTTGCTAATGTCAAATCAAGATTCAATATGCAAACATTTCACCTCTTGTCCTGTCTTATTCGCCTTAGAGGTGGAGACACACAAGCTGACACATCCCTCGAGTACTTGAGAAAAGAATCAAAGTTTCAACATTGCGCCTTCAAGATAAAGAGTCAAGTTATTAGGAAAGTACAACACAGTTTATATCTTTTAACCATTGATTCAGCCCTATCCAAAAGTAATGGGTGAAATAAAGTAACCTAGATTTGACAGTAATGTTCCAAACAAGGGAGCTTGAGACTTTGTATAGTTGAAGTAACCGAGAAGAGAAGAGGAAAAAATTCTCGCAGGCCAAACAGAATTCTCAGTTTCTTTGGAGCTGCTCTTGCAACATTTTATTATGTTAAGTCCAAGGATGTTTATATTGTGAACAGGAGAGATTGGAGAACCATCGGAAAAGATAGGAAAGCAAAAAAGTGTCTTGGGCAAGAAGATTTGCAGAGATTGAGGTTTTAAAGAGTTGAACTTCTCAAGGTTGAAGTAACTCCTTTGGGAAATTCTATCCAGGTAAACAAGAATAGAAACGGAGAAATTTAGATGAGATTCAATTTAAAAATGCAGAAGGAGAAGCAGATTTTATATGAGTAAAAGAATAGAGGATCGAGTCTTCATCTTTATGAATAAAAAGAGTTTGCTGAGCAACTAAGAAGATAGAAAAAGAGTGGGAGAAAAGGTAGAACCCTGAGGAACACCACTTTTGACATGAAATGAAGAAGAAGTATCCCCATAAGCAACATACAATATGAAGCGATTTGAAAAAAAGATATATGTAAGCAAAAGGAAAAGGAAACCTATCTAGGAAGAAATAACTTCATATATATATATATATATATATATATATATATATATATATATATATATATATATATATATATATATATATATATATATATATATATATATATATATATATATATATATATATATATATATATTTACTGGAAAGATCACATTATTTCTCTTGATTTCAAAACAAGTTTCTAAGAGTTTGGATTCTGAGGCGTCTTCAG
>SEYY01000206.1:49467-54467 GCA_009176605.1 Armadillidium nasatum
ATATATATATATATATATATATATATATATATATATATATATATATATATATATATATATATATATATATATATATATATATATACACTGTTATACATTGATACATCGTTTTACATTATTCATCAATGTCAAAATTTTTTCCCAAAAGAAATAAGTGGACGTTTTGAAGAAGAAAGGAAGGTCAAAATAGAAAGTAGAAAGTGAAAGATGAGAAAATTTACCAAGGCAGAATGCAAGCTTTTAAAAGCAAGTGAGAATCACAGGAAGAGAGCAGGACAATACGTTTTCTTAGTGTAAAACTCGGAGAGAGCAGAAATGACGTCTTTAGAAGAAATTACCTATATTATATAGGCATAAATGAGTCGCATTTCATAAATAAGTCGGAGGGGGTTGGAGGTGGAAAAATATTCGTAGTTCCGGAATCATGTAGGACAATATTTCTCTATATGTAGGGTCATGACCTTCCAATGGGGTTCGTGATAACCTTACGGGGGTTCGTAGTGTTTTCCTTAAAATAAACACTTAATGGAAGAAATAACCTTTCTATTTCCTTTTATAATCTTTGTATACCTTAAAATGTAATCAAAGATTAATTAATTAATTAATTATGATGACATATATTATTATTATTATTATTTTTAATATATATATATATATATATATATATATATATATATATATATATATATATATATATATATATATATATATATATATATATATATATATATATATATATATATATATATTTCGCATTTTTAAATTTTTTTTCTAAAGTTCAATTATTTATTTTCATAAAATAATTGTCGTGAATATTTTCAATTTATTAATTAACCGTACGATAAATATCTTAATCTACATTTTTGAATTTTATACCTGCTTGGCATAAAATATTTTAATCAGACGGACGATAAATATCTTAATCTTCACTTTTGAATTTAACATTTTCAAGGCATAAGAAATAATTAGGGGGGTGTGAAGTTAATAATTTTAAGTTTTGGCTTTTAGTTGGTAAGTCGCCAGATTTAAAATAATAAGGAGCAAGGGCTTGAGAGAAAATTTCACCTTCAGAAGAAAGAAAAACTGCAGTTAAGGTATCGGAAGATACTAGGAGTAGAAAAAGTGGAAGACTCAATGTAAGAGTTGACATTTCTTTTATTTTGCAAAATGTCTAAAAGTAAATGTGGAAGAGGAAGCCGAAAGTGTTTTTAAGCTTAGATTTTACATTATCTCTGGGTGAAATATAAGTCGCATGAGTTTCTGGAGTTAAACTAAGATTTCTTAGGTCTAGTTGAAGAGAATGAATATTGAATAGAAGTAATAATCATTCGACTGGAAATCAAAGAAGTACTACCGCAAGTCCTACTAGTTTACAGCACAGAAAAGTCACAAACGTTTCCGAGCAATAGACGTTGCTCACTTGAACAAGACTCTAAAAGAAAGAAAAGGAAACTGTGTTTAGGTGATCGAAGGAATCCAGAGATGGATTGAGTTTAACAGTATAAGAAGTAGAATTAGGAGAATTTTTTCCTTGTTCCATGTTTAATTGTACTTTCGTTTTTCAAACTTGTACTCAAACTCATTAATAACACCATACTTTATTCCATATTAACAAATTTGCCTACAAATATATTAAGAAGTAATAGACTCACATAAACGCGCAGACACAAATATGCTTATATATATATATATATATATATATATATATATATATATATATATATATATATATATATATATATATATATATATATATATATATATATATATATATATATATATATATATATTATATTATAAAAAAACTTTGGTAATTCTAATAATTTTCAGACATTAAAAATAAATGGAAGTAAGTGGGAGGGATATATATATATATATATATATATATATATATATATATATATATATATATATATATATATATATATATATATATATATATATATATATATATATATATATATATATATATATATATATATATATATATATATATATATATATATATATATATATATATATATATATATATATATATATATATATATATATATATATATATATAAGTAAATAAGTGCACACAAAAAGAGAGGATGAATGAATACAAACGTTTATGTACGTATTATTTTAATAGTTTTATTATAAATAATAATGATAATAATATAATAGTAATAATAATTAATTTTTATACTACTACTAATAATATATATAATATATAAAAAGAATCATATATTTTTTTAAAAAAATCATTAATTTACTTTCCCGTTAACGAGCCCAGAAGACCACCTAAACCACCTAACCCACCTAAACCACCTAAAAGACCTCCACCACCTCCACTATCTCCTCCACCTACGGCAAGGACTGAAGATACTGCTGAATTAACTTGTGCTAAAGCGGCTTCTTTGAATTCTTCGAGAATGCCATTTAGTCTTTCCATGCCAATTATATTGGCTCTAATATTAGCTTCATCTTCGTTCACAAAATTTTCAAACTTATCTGCGACGATTTCGCAAATTTCTTCTATCTCGTTGAGAGCCGTAATGACTGCGTTTATAAAGAGGTCAATCTTCTTAATAGGAGAACCTGCTATAGAAGGTAAGAGTTTGAGAAGTCTTCCTTGATCACCCTTATTAAGAGAATCCTGTTTCAATGTATAGGAGAGAATTTTACCGGCAGGTTCAAGCCATTTAAGGTAACGGCTGAACCGTTCACGTAGTTCTTCATTTGCAGGGGGATGAGACGGCTCGTTTATAGATTCTGTTTCAGAGGATAATACAAACGGTATTGATAATGCTATACAATATATGATGAAGCTGAAGTACTTCATTTTGCCTGCGAAATTTATATAAAATACATTAATTAAAAAAAATTAAAAATTAAATTTAAATGAATTAAATTAATTAAAAATTGAAAATTAAAAAAAAAAAAAAAAAAAAAAAAAAAAAAAAAAAAAAAAAAATTTTTTTTTTTTTTTTTTTTTGCAAAGCTCAATAAAAAAAAAAAATTTTTTTTACTCAATTTATTCTCATTTATTTATTATTTGTGTCAGATTTTAACTTGATACCTCCCCAATAAAATTAATAATAATAATAATAATAATAATAATAATAATAATAATAATAATAATAATAATAATAATAATAATGATTATATAGCAATAATAGTAAAAATAATATTAATAAATAAAAAAATAGCAATAAAATAATAGCGATAAAATAATAATAATAATAATAATAATAATAATAATAATAATAATAATAATAATAATAATAATAATAATAATAATAATAATAATAATAATAATAATAATAATAATAATAATAATAATAATAATAATAATAATAATAATAATAATAATAATAATAATAATAATAATATAATAATAAATATATAATAAAAATAATTATATAATAATAATAATAAATAATAATAATAATGATAATAATAATAATAGTAATAAAATAATTAATAATAAAAATAATAATAATAATAATAATAATAATAATAATAATAATAAATAATAACAGTAATAATAATAATAAAATAAGAAAAAACAAACATACAAAGCTTTTCTAATATTATTCATTGATATTTGGATATGTTAAATTTATTTTTCGAACATTTAAGTATAGGATATTTATATATATGTATATATATATATATATATATATATATATATATATATATATATATATATATATATATATATATATATATATATATATATATATATATATATATATATATATATATATATATATATATTTACACACACACACACACACACACACACACTCACACATATATATATATATATATATATATATATATATATATATATATATATATATATATATATATATATATATATATATATATATATATATGAAGGAGGCATCAAACGAAGGAAGTTGTTGATTGAGGATTATGGAGTAATGAATAGAAAAAGGATAAAAGGATAAATAATTTTCTTGCCTCCCATTTGTGCTTCAAAATATACGTAATGAAATAATTGAATAGAATTTTAGAGAAATGATAATACACAATAAAGAAATATATAATAAAGTGAGAGACAGAACGTACGATCTCTCGCTGGAACAAAAAGATTGGCGTCAAAACCCAAAGGACAACAACAAAAAGAGACTATTTTTTTCAATTAGATTTTTTAGATAAATGAAAGATTCTTAAATCGCAATTATTATTTTTAACAAATCACAAGATTATTTAGTTCTGAATGACGCATGATATTTTTAAGAGGAACCAATATTTGAAATATTTAAATATTTTCAGCTTTAAAAAAGTGGAAGACAAACAAAAACAATGTTCTACCAAAAGGGAAACTGAAAACTGAAATGCTGTACTTTTGAAACTTTTACAGTCTATATCATATAAAGGGAACGCCTTTGGCTTGAACAGAAACACTGTAATCACTATATATTTATATATATTCGCAGACAATTTTGAAAGAAAGAAGCTGACACTGGATACAAATGATAGATGGAATAGGTTGATAACTTTTGTAGAAAGAGTCCTGGAGTTAATATCGCCAAAAAAAAAAAAAATAAAAAAATAAAGTATTGATCAACTATCATACGAATAAGCTAATATTTACGCAAAAGAGTATGTTGCCTTAATTTGTTAACTTTTAACTCGCTCTGATCAAAAGTACTTTTTAGCCTTCTGAATGAGTTTTTATTTTTTTTATTTTTCTAACTAATGAACATAATTCTGATAGATCAAAAGAAATTAAGGAAACTTTAACTTCACGATTAAATAATAATAATATTAACTATATGAAAAGATATATTTGAAGCAAGAAGAGAAGAAGCAGTTAATATTAACCAAATTATGAATACTCATTTGAGTCTCCACCACAAATTGGTGATGAAGCGAAAAGAATATTTAGAGATACAAATATAACCATTTATATTAAAATTAACCAAATATAACTTTGTAACCAAAGTAACCATTTATATAACCATTTATATTAAAATTAACCA
>SEYY01000206.1:61967-64467 GCA_009176605.1 Armadillidium nasatum
TGACAAAAAAATATCTTTTTTTTATTGCTACAATTTTGTTGTGTTTCTAAGTATGCTTCCTTAATTGGACAGATTTTCTAGTTATTTTTATTATCTTGCTAATTGTCAAGAAACTAACACATATTATTGTCCAAATGTTGAGGTTCTTTATCCAGGATTTGTCAACTTATATTCTGTCAGTGGTTGAGTTTCTCTTATTCTGATCGAGTAAGAGATGAAATAAAATTAAGGAATCAATCCACATTCGTCTCATATACTTCTTGATCACCTTTAACATTTGCTTCAAAGCTAGTTTTATCAATATAAAAACTTCATTAAACCTTCATTACATCTTCATTACATCTCGATCTTAATTCCGGATTTAAATGTTTTCTCTCCAGCGGCTCCAACCTGCCATAAAAATCTTCAGGAACATCAGTCTGTCTAATTGGGGGACTTTGAGTAGCTTTAGTGATTACTGTTCTTGGAGGACTTACTTGTATAGACAATAAAACTCTTCCAAATAAATAAATAAATTAAAACAAGGAAAAATTTCAGATAAACATTATATTTAAATTGTTCCATATTTTCCTACTTTCCATATTTTCCTATTTTGCTTTTTGATTAAACTTTATTTATTTATTTTTTTTATTTATTTATTTTGGAAGAAAAAATTTTGATTCCTTTATAAAAACCTTTCTCTTAACAATAGTAAAAATGATAATGAAAACACTAATAATAATGATAATAAAAATAATAACAGTAAAATTATAATAATAATAATAATAATAATAATAATAACAATAATAATAATAATAATAATAATAATAATAATAATAATAATAATAATAATAATAATAATAATAATAATAATAATAATATAATAATAAAAATAATCATAGAAATAATAATAATGATAATAATAATAATAATAATAATAATAATAATAATAATAATAATAATAATAATAATAATAATAATAATAATAATAACAATAGAAATAATAATAATAATAATAATAATAATAATAATAATAATAATACTGATACATAATCTCGCACATATTAAACTTACACTATATTGAAAGGCCTAATATACTTGTATTTTATATCGAGGTTTATTTAACAAAATGATGTTACTTCACTGACTGTCACAGATCAAGTATTCCATATGTTCTTATATACTTAATTTTAAAGAAGAAGAAGATGAAGAAGAAGAAGATGTAGAAGAAGAAGAAGGAAAATATTGCAGGAATTAATAAACGAACATGAAAGAGGTCGTGAAAATGCCCCAAACTCTTAAATGCCAAAATACCCCCTGCCAAGTCGCCAGGAATGCTATATTGTACATTTTTTTTGCTTTAACGGGTAAAAAGATCCCAAAGCAGTGCTTGAAAGTTCCTCATATTTATGATAAGCAAAGAAAATAAATATTATATTTATTAGTGATAGTCTTAGAGTAATTATGGTAATGAAATATATATTGTTTAAAAATATTAAATTGTTTATTCATGCGTTTATATGTTATATATATATATATATATATATATATATATATATATATATATATATATATATATATATATATATATATATATATATATATATATATATATATATATATATATATATATATATATATATATATATATATATATATATATATATATATATATATATATATATATATATATATATATATATATATATATATATATATATATATATATATATATATATATATATATATATATATATATATATATATATATATATATATATATATATATATATATATATATATATATATATATATATATATATATATATATATATATATATATATATATATATATATATATATATATATATATATATATATATATATATATATATATATATATATATATATATATATATATATATATAGTTTTGCTTATAAATCTTAAGTAATATGGCAATTTGTCACTGGTTTGACAGTAAAGAGCTGAACTTTTGATTACCTGTAGAGACATCCCAGGGAATGGATCTTCTGTGCAGGGTGAAAATAAACACACGTTATCAAGAACTGAAAAAGTTACACTAAACATCTGAATGTAATTTGATCATTTATTATTGGTCATTACAGATGGAAGTAGACAAAAAATAGTTTTAAATTATACTACTAATAATAGTAATAATAATTATAATAATAATAACCATTATAATAATAATAGTAAAAATAATAATAATTAGAATAATAATGATGATAGTAACATAATAATAATTATAATAATAATAATGATTATAATAATTCAATTCAATATTCAATAATTTTTATTCAGAGATATAATTACAGGTTATACAGTGTTTCAGTAGGTCCTACTCTACTTGATACAATATTTATAATTAGTTATACATTTCTCTGAAAAGGGGCTTCAAAGGGGAAGCTCATTGTTTAAATTGTACCCCAAAGTTTAGTTGATAAATAGTACATCAATATAATTTAATATCATTAATATACAAATATGATACATAAATAA
>SEYY01000206.1:71967-84467 GCA_009176605.1 Armadillidium nasatum
AATGAATAACAATGATGCAAAAACTCGAATAAAGTTAAATGTACAAAGTTTCTTTCATTTTCACAGGTTATCTCTCTGGCATTAGGTATGCAAGGAGATTATACCAAGCATCCCTGCTTTCTTTGTTTGTGGGATAGTCCTGCAGACGACGAACATTTTGAAAATATGAATGGCCAGCTAGAAAGTCTTTTTCACCTGGTTTTCAAAATGTCATTGTTAATCCATTAATTGATCCTAAAAAATATTCTACTCCCACTACAGCAGATAAAACTAGGTTTCATGAAAAATCTCGTTAAGACTATGAATAAACAGAGACAAGCTTTTCTTTATAAAAAAAAACACAAACTTCCACACATAAATGAAGCAAAATTGATTGCTGGTATTTTGATGGTTCTCGGATTAGAATCTTAATGAAAGACCATGAGTTTGAAAACACCATGGACATGATATAAAAGAAAGCTTGGATTGATTATAAAATACTTCCTAGTAACTTTTTAAGAAAGTTATTAAGTTATCTTTGAGTATTAAGTTATCTTTGAAAAACTTTAAGAACCTGGGAGCTCATAAGACTACACTTTTTGGGTTCTAACTTGGATTATTTTCTAGAAAATTGTGGGGATTATAGTGAGGAAGAAGGGTGAAGGTTTCACGAGGATATCCGAACATGATTGAAAGGTTTCAAGGTCCTTGGGGCATTAGCACGATGGCCGACTACTGGTGGTGTTTGAAAGTGATGTACGTCGTGAACAAAAGTTCGTTCCTATTAAGCTGGAAATAAATATTTATTTAAAATGGAGATCATCTCAGGTTCAGCCAATCACAGTTCAATTAAGCCCCTCTCAATGTTTTTATTTTCTTTTTATTCAAAATAGAGCTTTTATGAAATGATCTCCATTTTATATAAATATTTATTTCCAGCTTAATAGGAACGAACTTTTGTTCACGACTGTACCTACTGGTGGTGTTTGAAAAGTGATGTACCTGGAACTATTCATAAGAGAAAAACAATTAAGTCGTCTTTGTTTCCTAATTAGTAGTCTAATGTGTGACATGACTTAACAAATCACAACTAATAAGGTAAAATATAGAGTTTCATATTAAAATTAATTATCATGGTTCATGTGTCTCCCATTTTTTTAGTTAAATAAAGATATTCCTTAAATTTTTAGTTTTTTTTTTTAATTCTTTTTTATTTCTTTATCGTATCGTAAAAGATTCAACTGTAGTCGTTTTTCATTTTTTTTTTTTTTATTCAATTCCAGTTTCGTTTTGAAGAGTCTTTTGAAGCTGCAACACAATACACCTACCTGTCTATTGAAAGTACGGCAAAAGGGTCTAGGAAAAGAACAGAGAATGAGTAATGAAATTTTATCCATAGAAAGAAAAATTGACCTTAACGAGGTCGATTTCCATAGAATTCGTTTAAAAACATCAAATAAAAAAAAAAGGAAAAAAAAAATCAAACGTAGACCAGTGCAATAATAGTTTTCAATGATACACACATATACACAAGTAGGACTGATTCTCTGAAAGATAAGTTAATGTAAAATTTTTGAATTCATGGAACGTAACCTCTCTAATTCTTATTCTTATATTTTGCTTTTTTTTGGTTTGAGACACAAATATCCAATCACTGGGGATTAAATTTCAATTTTTTGGCTATTGAGTTAGATTTAACACTGAATTATAAATAATTTGTTTGTGCTAAGAACGAATTTTTATTGGATTTTGTTCTATCAGATTCTGATTTTGCCCAATACCTCTCCTCCTTCCTTCATCGTATTCATAAAAAATTTTTCCTCAATACTCCCAATATATTTTTTAGCAGTTACACATATGCAACTAGGTTATTATCTAGATATTTGTTCTTATTTTTATAGTATTTTTGTATTATGTCTATTTTTATATGTAACACTCTAAAAATAACAAATTTAAATCAAATATACAGAGCACGAGTGAATCAAACGAACTGACTTAAAAATTTTCAATTTCTGCTAGGAAAACAAGGGAAGTATACTAAATATCCCTGTTCATTTAGCTTATGGGACACCAGAGCCAAACTGCTTCAGTAAATCTTTAATCTCTTACGTTTTATGTTTTACATCTTAAACTTTTTCTTTCTACTTTTCCATATATCTTGCATTTTTAGTGTTGTTTTCTCAATGGAATTAATTTTCCAGTCTCTTTACAAAATCTTGCTTTTTTCATTAGGCTTTTGCATCTTCTCATTTAAATGCTAAGGTTCTCATCCTTTTGACACTTTTCAAAAAAATTGCTGCATTAATAACAATAATAATAATAATGATAATAATAATAATAAAAATAATAGTAATGATAATAAAAATAATAAAAATAATAGTAATGATAATAATAATAATGATAATAATAATAGTAATAATAATGATAATAATAATCATAATGATAATAGAAATAATAATAATAATATTTATTATAATTATTTGTAATAACAGTAATAATAATAATAATTATAATAATACAAATAATTATAAATAAATCAAAATTAAAATATTATGCTAAAAGTAGGAACAATAATAATTTTAATATACTTATTTTATATTATTATTATATTAATAATAATAATAATAATAATAATAATAATAATAATAATAATAATAATAATAATAATAATAATAATAATAATAAGAATAATAATATAATAATAAAATTCGAGTATATTATAAATAAAATTATGTAATAATATAATGTTTATCATATTATAATGATAATATTTAAAATTAACATTATAATAATAATAATTATTAATAATACGAAAATAATAATTTTAATATGATTATTATCATCATTATTATTATTATAAAAAGTAATCGGTATAATTATCTGGATCACGCAATTACTATAAAGTGACCATCCGTCCCATTTTTTAAGCCGTGTCCCGATTTTTTTTTAATAGTAAACTTTTTAAATTAATAGAATTTTTTTTTTTTTTTTTTTTTTTTTTTTTTTTGTAGAATGTCCTTTACTAATAAACCATATGACTTGTTTTGAAAACAACAATTCGTATTTCTTCTTTATATTAAAAATCCCACACGTATTGAGGGGGGGGGGGCAATGTTCAGAAGCGTCACGATTTTTGGTCAGAAAAATATGGTCACCTTAAATTACTTTTCAAAAAATTATCCATACTCAAACTACCCAAATTTTCAAAATCATAAACGGAATGTCAAATGAATTACTGACAAATTTAATAATGCATAACCAAAATGAAAGAAGACCAAATTTGCGTTGTATAAACTCTCATACACTAAGTAAAACAAAGTACACTAACCAAATCTCAAAGTTATATTGTACAATGGCATTGAAAAATGGAATGACCTTCCAAAATTCATACAAGAATTTGCAACACTTTCCACTTTTCATAAACATACCAAAAATCACTTGTTATCAAAATACTAAAAAAAGTATCGGAACTAACCATTTATTTCCCCACTAACTCAAAATCATAAATTTTTTTATTACTTTCATTGTTACGAATTTTTAGAATTATTACGATTTCATATTAATATAACTATTGTCCTTATTATTTTTATTATTATTAAATTTATTATTGTTAATTGTTATCATTATTATTATTGCTATTATCGTTATTGTTATTATTATTATTATTATTATTATTATTATTATTATTATTATTATTATTATTATTATTATTATTATTATTATTATTATTATTATTATTATTATTAATATTATTATTGTTATTATTATTATTATTATTATCCTTATCATTGTAATAATCATTAGCTTACAGTTATTTCAGTATTATTATTATTATTTTTTTAATTTTTTAATTTTTATCCATTTTATTTTTTAAAAGAAATAAATTATGTTAAAATTAATGACCATAATGTATAATGCATAATAAAATTTACGATATTCAAAATTTGTTTCTTATTGTAAAATTTTGCTATGTAATTATTATGTTTAAATTTAATGGACGCAAAGGACGAATATTGGTCTACCCAGAAGATCATTTCAATTTTGTATCAATTCATGTAAATTACAAGATGTTTCGTTATGTAAACTTGTAATTGAAAAATTAAATAAAGATTAAAGATTATAGATTAAAGATTATCATTTTGTGATTATTATTTTTATTATTATTATTATTATTATTATTATTATTATTATTATTATTATTATTATTATTATTATTATTATTATTATTATTATTATTTTATATTATTATTATTATTATTATTATTATTATTATTATTATTATTAATTATTATTATTATTATATTATTATTATATTATTATTATTATTATTATTATATTATTATTATTATTATTATTATTATTATTATTATTATTATTATTATTATTATTATTATTATTATTATTATTATTATTATTATTATTATTATTATTATTATTATAAATATTATTATAAATCTTATCATTTGTAGTATATTACTCAAATTTTTAAATAAATTTTGTTTTAAATATTACTGGTAAGTAAAAAGAAAATGAATTTTTAGGGAATTCATCGATTTCACTTTAATTAAATTTTAAAATATATATTATAATTGATACTACAATATTAATATTACCTCTGCTACTTCTGCTGATACTACTTCAACTAATTGTATAACAATAATTATAAAAAACTATAATAATAATAATAATAATAATAATAATAATAATAATAATAATAATAATAATAATAATAATAATAATAATAATAATAATACAATAATAATAACAAATAATAATAATAATAATAATAATAATAGTAATAATAATAATAATGATGAAAATAATGGTAAAAATAAAAATATTTCTCGTACATAATCTTGGGGCATACATTTAACTTACACTAACTTAAGAGATTTGAAATATTATATCAAACTTAGTTTTACAGAACGATGTTTATCCTTTGACTGTCACAGATCAAGTGTTTCATATGCTCTTAAATACCCCGATTTTAAAGAAAGAAAGAAAAAAAAGGAAAAGAAAGAAGTATCATACCCCATATGCCAAAATACCCCTTCTCTTCCAGTAGTGTTCCGTCTACTGTGGATGAAAATCTCGATGCTTTGACTGATAAGGAGATCCTCAAGCTATCGTGGAATATCATATTACAATCAGTTGAAATAATCAATGTTATTATTAAAATTTATAGTGAAGAAAGACATAATTTATTGAATCATTTGTATAAGTGTTCAATATATATATATATATATATATATATATATATATATATATATATAATATATATATATATATATATATATATATATATATATATATATATATATATATATATATATATATATATATATATATATATATATATATATATATATATATATATATATATATATATATATATATATATATATATATATATATATATATATATATATATATATATATATATATATATATATATATATATATATATATATATAATATATATATATATATATATATATATATATATATATATATATATATATATATATATATATATATATATATATATATATATATATATATATATATATATATATATATATATATAATATATATATATATATATATATATATATATATATATATATATATATATATATATATATATATATATATATATATATATATATATATATATATATATATATATATATATATATATATATATATATATATATATATATATATATATATATATATATATATATTAGGTTTGTTATGTTTAGTAGAAGGGAAAGAATATGGAATGAACGCCTCCATGCCAGAGAAAATCACCTCGGTTATGCGCTCAGCACATTCCGAGGGACCCCTCCCACGGAAACAATATTTATTCCATGGAAAACCAAGAAAAGTACATCTGCAAATCAGACCAGTTAGTGGCACCGAAATGCCAGAAGCGTCTCCTCTCGGAAGGCGGGGGCCATTCTTGCGGAAGACTTGAAGAGACAGAACAAGATACAGAGATAAGAAGGTGGTCGGATGAACCCAGAAGAGGAAAGAGTTTAACAGTATAAGTGAACGGTCCAATTTCAAATTTTTTTTTTTAATTTTCACCCGATTCTCCTGAAATTTTTTGTTTTATATAGCCTTTTTTTTCCGGTGAAACAGTTCATTTCTAGTGTTTTTCTGAGTCTGTAACGGATAAAAAGTTTTTCGGAAATGAGCGCCTCCATGTCAAACGACTTTCCGAAATGATCTGAAATTTAGACTATGTATTCCGAATTCTAATGGCTACGGAATCTCCTGACAGAGTTTTGTTTCCTGAGCTTTATAAAAAAAAATGTTCTAAGCCCGAAACTGACTAACTGTCGAAGAAATATAATAAAAAAAAAAAAAATTCACCTTTTCGAACAAAACAATTAAAACAAACAAAATGGTCCATTTTTGACCAAATTTAAAAAATTCCCAAAATTTGAGAGGCTATATCTCGCTTCAAACAAATAGCATTTAATAATGCACCAAATAAAAGTTGTTGCCATGTCCCTCCTCTAAACAATTTTTTAAAAAATAAAAAAATTAGCAGGTAGCGTTTTTTTTCTAAATAATTTTTTTCCCCGGAAGGAAACGTTTTAGTGCAAATTTTTTTTAAAGAAAAAATTCAGGTTCTTCTATCTTTTTTTCTAGACTTGATATAAAAATTCTGTTCCCAATAATTAAAAAAATCGGGGCTAAGATTATTCAGTTAAATTTTCAGCTCATGTGGACCAGTGGTTTGATCCCGCTATTCCTTTTTATTTTGAACTTTGGGTCCAAATAATTTCCAAACCGTTATAGACTCAGAAAAACGTTCGAAATCAACTTAGAACTTCGGGAAAAAATGCATATATATATATATATATATATATATATATATATATATATATATATATATATATATATATATATATATATATATATATATATATATATATATATATATATATATATATTTTTTTTTTTTTTCATGAAAAGTTCACATTTCACGGGCATCGCCCTATTCTAGGAGAGGAACTTTTCTAGGTAGTATATACCTAGGATTCCCAAGAGGAATCGAAGCGGCGCCCTCAAGCACGTGACTCAATCACCCTACCGTTTGAGCCACGATAGACGGCAAAATAAATATATTTTATTAATCATATATATATATATATATATATATATATATATATATATATATATATATATATATATATATATATATATATATATATATATATATATATATATATATATATATATATATATATATATATATATATATATATATATATATATATATATATATATATATATATATATATATATATATATATATATATATATATATATATATATATATATATATATATATATATATATATATATATATATATATATATATATATATATATATATATATATATATATATATATATATATATATATATATATATGCCCCATTTCCATTACCTATAAGAAGCTTTCATTCAAATTTTCAAGAGAATTGTAAATATTTTAAAGGTCCCGAAATCTGAACACTTTAGTTCAACATCATAAAATTCAAAAAAAAAAAATTTTTTAAAACATATTCCTTGTAACATCTAAAAATATGAATTTTTCTTTAATCAATATATTTACAAACATCTTTGAGAAGTTCAACATTTGCTCTTTTTCGATTGACTTTCCTTTTGTGAACTTGAACAATTTGAAGGAGATACTGAGGGACTTCTTCGTCATGGCATAAAGGTTTACTATTGTGCTTCTCAATGAGATCAATGTCCCGCTCTGCTGCATCATTGGTTACACTTAATTCTTTGGTCGATTCTTTGCGAGGAAGTAGTTTTTGTGACAGGTCTTTGAACTCACTGGTTTCTCCAGAAATGTGGGCTGAATTTGTAGAAATTGAAAAAATTTACTGGATCGACTTGTAACCCATTGACGTAAGTGATCATTTATCTGCAACTCTTTTCCTTGCACACGTTTAGGTTCTTTTCTAGGTCGCAAGTGAAGGTTATCAATCATCCTACCCTTCTCATTTTCATCAACCCTTTCGTCAAATAATGCCAGAAAAAAAATTAAATCTTTTGAAATATACCATAAGTGACGAATTAAGGCTCGATAAGCTACATTTCCAATACCTTTGTCAGAATATTTAAGGAGAAGACATCCAAGTTCAACATCATTTTTGGAGCTCTTATAGCAATCGAAGCTTCAAGCCAGTAACGAGTGTATACGAGGATCACAAAGAGAGCTTTACGATGCACTCCGTGCAGTTCCTTTGGGTGTAAATTT
Organism: Armadillidium nasatum; assembly: GCA_009176605.1. Taxonomy (NCBI): domain Eukaryota; kingdom Metazoa; phylum Arthropoda; class Malacostraca; order Isopoda; family Armadillidiidae; genus Armadillidium; species Armadillidium nasatum. The sequence goes on from SEYY01000206.1 coordinate 80,236, forward strand.
AGGAACTGGGAGTGCAGCAAGGCTATTTTTCAGGCAATAAATGACTTTTGTCATCTATCTTGCTTGATGATAGGCCCCTGGTTGCCTAAGGTATATTGTCCAATGTCATATCCAAGGTATAAATGGCAAAGTTGAAGAGGTTCTTCATAATTCTCTCTAGGTTTATTCTTACTTGCTAATGCAGCATGATAGAAGTCTTTTGCCATGGCTTTTAGATGTACAATGCAAGAGTTCTTATTTATAAAAGATTTTGCTGCCTCATCTTTATCAAATGATATCAGGTTACTCTTGTTCATTGATGGCCAAACTTCCTTGAATCTTTTAAAAAAGTGAGATTTCGGGACAAGGTGGCTTACGGATTCACTCAACAAAGACATGCTTTAAAACCACTTCAAAAATGTGATGACGGCAAGGAAACCATATACGAGATCTTCCTAATGCTGACTCCAGCCACACACACGCACCTTGGACATTTCCCGTATTTGATGCTGTGGTGTCAAATACTATACCAATAATTTTAGTTTCTATCCCAAGTGTAGTTAACATTTGATGAACTACTTTTGCCATTAGATTCCCTGTACTATCTAATATTTCTGGTACTCCCAGTAACTCTTCCACGCCTTCACCTGTCACTGCAACTGCAATCCTTTCAACTTTTTTGTCCAGTTGTCTAATGTCTGTTAATATCTTTGTGTCCCAGTGTATCAACAATCTTGCTGGAAGTTCCCTGATATTCTTATTAATAGTGGCTCCGATTGCAGAGCGGGCTTTTTGTCGAAAACGGTGAACTGTGCTTTTAGATGGTACATTATCAGCACGAAGACCTAGTGATTTTACTGTGGCAGCGAAGTTGCCGTTGCCAGCCGGACTGAAAGGCCTTCGTGATCCCAAGCTGATGCTAGGTCTAAATCAACCATTTGATTTGTCGAATGATTAAGTTTAGTCCCTTTTTAAGAATTTAGTTCACAAGTGACAGATTCTTAATCACTATTATTAGGCGAAGTACTTGAACCTTCATCGCTCATTTTTTGTTTGTCCCACAACACGAGCTTCTTCAGCTTGACGTCAACAGGCCCGCTCAAGAGCTGCTTTCCTGTCTTTCCTTTTTCTTTTTGCGGTGTTAAAATTTTTATCTTCACCTCCCATTGGAGCTACATTTTGGATCTTCTTTTTATGTTATTAGAAAGTTTTTGTCTTCAATAGGAATATTTCGCTGGTCTAGCACATCTCTTCGAACTATGTAAAAAATATCTTCCAAATCAGCTAAAAATACATCTCTCTGCATATCATAATTGGCCCCTATCTTTGTCTTATTCTTTTGGAGATTTCGATACCTTTGAACCAAAGCTTTCAACTTAGTGGAGGCATGAGTAAAGGTTGTTGCAAAGTTTGAATTAGCCCTGCTCCAAATGTCTAATTCTGATGCTATTACAACCTTTGCAGATTTTGAGTCAGTCTTTTTCAAAACATGATGATGGTAAAAGAAAGGAAGAAACATATCCATTTTAGTTGGTAATCGAGATTTCAAGAGCACTGATACTGGAGATTTCTCAAGAAGCCACAAACTGGTGGCTTATCTTGTTTTTGCCATTGGAATAAATTTAAACTTGTCTTTTGTTGATATATTGATCTTTGGAAAATTTCTTATAATGCTTTATCCTTTATTGATGTTTTTTTCACTTGCACTATGTGACACCAAATCTGAATCGAAAAAACTTGAACTGAAATACTAATACATTTAAACTAAAAATATTTATTTACAATGGAAAATAAATTTCATTAAATTTTTTTTTTTTACAAAAATTTTAAAAATATTTTAAAAAGGAGTCAAATGTCAGACCTCTAAATATTGTTCAATTTATTCGAAATTAACACAGGAATTATTTTAACCCTAACCACCTTAGGGCATGACACGAGCAATTTAATTTCAAGAAATTTTAAAAGTTGGGACACCCTAATATATATATATATATATATATATATATATATATATATATATATATATATATATATATATATATATATATATATATATATATATATATATATATATATATATATATATATATATATATATATATATATATATATCAGAGGTGAGCAAAAGCTCAAATGAAAGCGCAAAAGAGCAAAAGAGCAATTTGCGCTTTTGGGAAAAAAAAATTGATCTTTTGCGTTTGAGCGAAACTTCGAAAATTTGCGCTTCTGCATTTGCGCTCAACAATTTTTTTAAGAGCGCAAAAGCGCAAATTTGCTTTTGCGCTTTTGTTTTGAACCGAGGTTCAGCAGTATCTATGATGATTTTGATTTGCTTATGGCAACAGCCCTGCACCCTCACTTCAAACTAGAAGTGGTACGTATGTTAAATGTGGGGAGGTACCCAGCTGTTAAGATGAGGATATTGGAGGAAATAAAGTGTAATATTGCATCGAATTTTATTCCTCCACATCAAGGCACTTATGGTGATGGGACTGAGTCTGAAATGGGCCCATTGTGAGATATTTTTATAATTTGGAACAAACTTTAAGCATCTCTTGTATTATATGTATATATATATATATATATATATATATATATATATATATATTATATATATATATATATATATATATATATATATATATATATATATATATATATATATATATATATATATATATATATTAGGGTTGGCCGAGCTCCGGAATTTTCCGCACCGCACCGCACCACACCGCACCAACTGTCATTTGTTGCGCACCACACCGCACCGCACCGGAAGCAAAATGCGGTGCTCCGCACCGCACCCGGTGCGTCGGCCAACCCTATATATATATATATATATATATATATATATATATATATATATATATATATATATATATATATATATATATATATATATATATATATATATATATATATATATATATATATATATATATATATATATATATATATTGAAAATTTGGGAGGAAATTTTCAAAATTTGAGAGGCAACATCTCGAAAAGAACAAATAGCGTTGAATGAAGTATAGGAAGTTATAGTTTTGTACCTCCTCTAAACAACTGCCGAAAATGAAAAAAAATTGTAGGTGTTGATTTTTTTAAATTATTTTATTTTTATCTGGAAAGGTATTTTTTCCAAAATTTTTACTTCAGTTGGACAGAAAAGGACATATAATTTTTTTCCCTAAAGCATATATCAATAAACTTTACCTACTATTTTTAGTTAATAGAACTGTGAATACACAGTTCAATTTTCAAGCTATGTGGACCAGTGGTTTTTCCCCACTATCCAATTTTTTCAAGAGTAAAATTTCTGGAAATAAATCAAACCGTTAGAGATACAGAAAAACGTCTTAAGTAAACTTTTCTCAACGGGTTAAAATATATGTACCGTGCAAATTTCATAAAAATCGGAGAAGAATTTAAAAAAAATATTTCAAGATGTCTTAAATAAACTTAAATATAGCAAAATGAAGTGGGGTATTAGGATACTGATTAAATCCAGATGAACCAATCAAACCCATTATCCGAAATTCGGAATTGTAATTTTATCCAAACCTCTCAAAATTAGAAATCTGCCATCCCACAATCTTCCTAAAGTCTGGAAATTATATGTATATATAGAATCTGTCTTAAAGTAATGAATAAAAAAAATAAAAATATTACGCAATTTGTCTGCCAAGACTAATATACTGCAGCATATATATATATATATATATATATATATATATATATATATATATATATATATATATATATATATATATATATATATATATATATATATATATATATATATATATAATCTTACGGAACAGAAGATTATCGCAGGATACAATTATTCGGTGCGGTGCGCCCCAGGGCCCGCACCACGCACCGCACCGCACCGTTAATTTTTCTTTGCGCACCGCACCGCACCGCACTTTCATTTTTTCTTTCGCACCGCACCGCACCGCACCGTGTTGCTGAAATAGTCTTGCGCACCGCACCGCACCGCACCACGCACCGTACCGCACCGCACCCGGTGCGTCGGCCAACCCTAATATATATATATATATATATATATATATATATATATATATATATATATATATATATATATATATATATATATATATATATATATATATATATATATATATATATATATATATATATTCACAGTACACTGACATAATGTTCAAATGAAAGTCAGAAAATAAATTTGGGTTTTTGATATCATTTTTAAATATTTCAGAAACTGAAGG
>SEYY01000206.1:111967-124467 GCA_009176605.1 Armadillidium nasatum
TGGTGGTGTACACTAACACTAAGGGTAGAGTTGTCCGCTCCTTACACGACATAGAGGGATCGAATGGGAATGTTCAACATGCAGTATCAATAGGAATCGTCAAACTAATGCAGCAGCACAATCAAATATCATAACTAATAATGCTAGGAAGAGAGAGGTATTAAGATTTTACAAGTAAAAGCAAATAACGTAAATAACATTGGTAAGAAATAGATTGGAAAAAGGAAGAGGAAGAAAAAGATAGGGGAGAGTAGGAAAGAAAACAAAGAGAGAAAAAGAATAAAGAGAAAAGAGAATTAGAAAAAAAGAGAAGGAGAAGAGGAAAATAGAAGAAGAGGGGAGAATAAAAGAAAAGAGGAAAGAAGAAGGATATAATAAAAAATTAAAAACATGAAAGGTGAAGGATAAAAGAAAAGAAAAGAAAAGAAAAGAAGAGATCTGGGAAAAATGAAAAGAATAAGAAATAAAATGAGCAAGGGAGGGAATTAGAAGTGAAGCAAGAAAAGAAGAAGACGAGTGAAAAAAATAAAGAGTAGAGGATGAATGATAATAGTAGTATTAATAACAATAATAATAATATTAATGTTATGATAATAATAGTAATGATAAATATAATATTAATAATAATAATAATAATAATAATAATAATAATAATAATAATAATAATAATAATAATATTCGCGCTATTAAAAGGACAAACTAACTTCAACCTAAAGAATAGACCAGGGTTAAGTTTAAAATAATAATTTTTCAAAAAAAAGATTGAGAAGAAGGATTGACTACTATAAAAAAGGGTTATTTGAAATTACTGCTTTTGAAAAAGATTTCTACTCTTGGGGGAAATGATTTAGGAGATTAGAAAAATCTACGAAATAATAATATTAGTATAATAATAATAAAAATAATAATAATAATAATAATAATATTAATAATAATAATAATAATAATAATAATAATAATAATAATAATAATAATAATAATAATAATAATAATAATAATAATAATAATAATAACAATAATAATAGCGATTAATTAACAATAAATAATCCCTTCAATTACTGATACTACTATTGCTTCTACTTTTACTGCTACTACTGCTACTACTGTTTCTAATAATTATATTTTTAGTATTATTAATATTATTATTATTATTTTTATTATTATTATCATCATCATCATATTATAATTATTATTATTATCATCATCATCATATTATTATTATTATTATTATCATCATCCAGATTCGAATTGAGATTATGAATATAAATTTAAGTTTAATTAAATTTATATTGTAAAATATAAATACCTAATAAAAAAATAATACCTAGTAAGTATTGCTTCTCTTCAGAAATTAATATGCATGTATTAAATTAATTTAAGGCTTAAATGGAATTAATGCAACACAGAAAATATGAATTCTTTTTTCGTAATCTTCATTCTATTAACCCTTTTAGCCCTAATCATTATTTTGCTATATTGATAGTAATTATTGTTAGTTGATCGGTGTTTTAATAAATGAATTATTATTATCATTTTTATTATTACTATAATTATTTTTACTATAATTATTTTTATTATTATTATTATTATTATTATTATTATTATTATTATTATTATTATTATTATTATTATTATTATTATAATTATTATTATTAAATAGTAAAATAAAGTAAAATATTAAGTAATTTACATAATAAGAAATGGAGGAACCATGAGTATATGAAGCAAATGAAGTATCAATTTCCAGTATCTGTATTGCTTGGATGAAGGAGGGGTATGGAGCCAACATTTATGCACTCCACCAGTCTCGTCCTCATACTACTAGTCCCAAATGGTAAAAATATAAATTCATAATTTCTGTTTCTGTAATTCCATATATGAAGTTGTGAAATTTAATGTCAATAATATTTAACTTTATTTCTTATTCCATAATTTAACTTTTAAGTTTTTTTTTTTTTACAATCATTACTTATTTATTTTATTTTTATTTCAATTTAACTTTAGCTAAAATTTGCTTTATTTTTTTTTATTATTATTTATTTATTTTTTTTTAAAAATTTTATTTCTGCTTTAATTTTAATATAATAATAATAATAATAATAATAATAATAATAATAATAATAATAATAATAATAATAATAATAATAATAATAATAATAATAATAATAATAATAATAATAATAATAATAATAATAATAATAATAATAATAATAATAATAATAATAATAATAATAACAAAAATAATGATAATAATAATAATAAATATAATAATGATAATGATAAGTGAAACAATAATAATAATAATTGTAATAATAATAATAATAATAATAATAATAATAATAATAATAATAATAATAATAATAATAATAATAATAATAATGATTATAAAATTAAAAATGATCAATGCTACTGATAAATTTTAATAATTTCAGATGCTATGTTAAAATATTATATGATACTGCTTGCGATAATTAGTTTTTTTTTTTTTTTTTTTTTTTTTATAGTGATTTATATCATCGTAACACTATTCTTCAATAGCAATAAATTATATTGAAGAATATTTTATAGTTCTTTAAATTATTTTTTTTTACTCCCCATAATGATAATATAATCAGTAATTGGATTTCCTTATATATCTTAGTGGTACACTTTATAACTTTTCTCAATGAGGAGAATTGGTGTTTATAATTTAGTATATGGTTTCATTCATTAGAAGTGTAGCTTATTTTATGCTTCGGTAAGTGTTGAAATAATATTTTGATTCTTTTATTTCCTTTGTTTTAACCTACTTTCATTACTGTTATTATTTACCTATTTTTAGTTTCGTATTGGTGATAGCTGTCCTCAATGCCACTGCTTGACATACTTAACACATGTATTACTTTTTTTTATTCATTTTGCAAATAGGGATTATAATGGGAAGTTTTATCTTATGACTATTCAAATGTAGAGGTGCCAAAAAAAAAAATCGTATTTTTTTTTTTTTGGCCAAGAATTATGTATTTTTTTTATGTTGTCTGTGACTTTTTTGTAAATTTATTACGTATTAATTTAATTACACGAATGCATAAATATCTTTTTACCTTTCTAAGCTGTAAAAAGCTCACACCAAATAAAATTTTCCTAATACCTGAAAAGTGACTAATAACTGCAAGGCTGCATTGTATCCTTTGAGTCAGGCAAAATGCCTTTATAAAGTCGTTCAAACTCCCATCTATCAAAGGGGGAAATTTTATTTAACAACATTCTTTTGCATTCCATTAATAATCTCTATTCAACAAGACGCTCCTATCTGCAAATTGAATGTATCCTCCCACAATAAAGTTTGCTTTTTAATATATATATATATATATATATATATATATATATATATATATATATATATATATATATATATATATATATATATATATATATATATATATATATATATATTTTTTTTTTTTTTTATAGTGATTTATATCATCGTAACACTATTCTTCAATAGCAATAAATTATATTGAAGAATATTTTATAGTTCTTTAAATTATTTTTTTTTACTCCCCATAATGATAATATAATCAGTAATTGGATTTCCTTATATATCTTAGTGGTACACTTTATAACTTTTCTCAATGAGGAGAATTGGTGTTTATAATTTAGTATATGGTTTCATTCATTAGAAGTGTAGCTTATTTTATGCTTCGGTAAGTGTTGAAATAATATTTTGATTCTTTTATTTCCTTTGTTTTAACCTACTTTCATTACTGTTATTATTTACCTATTTTTAGTTTCGTATTGGTGATAGCTGTCCTCAATGCCACTGTTTGACATACTTAACACATGTATTACTTTTTTTTATTCATTTTGCAAATAGGGATTATAATGGGAAGTTTTATCTTATGACTATTCAAATGTAGAGGTGCCAAAAAAAAAAATCGTATTTTTTTTTTTTGGCCAAGAATTATGTATTTTTTTTATGTTGTCTGTGACTTTTTTGTAAATTTATTACGTATTAATTTAATTACACGAATGCATAAATATCTTTTTACCTTTCTAAGCTGTAAAAAGCTCACACCAAATAAAATTTTCCTAATACCTGAAAAGTGACTAATAACTGCAAGGCTGCATTGTATCCTTTGAGTCAGGCAAAATGCCTTTATAAAGTCGTTCAAACTCCCATCTATCAAAGGGGGAAATTTTATTTAACAACATTCTTTTGCATTCCATTAATAATCTCTATTCAACAAGACGCTCCTATCTGCAAATTGAATGTATCCTCCCACAATAAAGTTTGCTTTTTTAATATATATATATATATATATATATATATATATATATATATATATATATATATATATATATATATATATATATATATATATATATATATATATATATATTTTTTTTTTTTTTTTATAGTGATTTATATCATCGTAACACTATTCTTCAATAGCAATAAATTATATTGAAGAATATTTTATAGTTCTTTAAATTATTTTTTTTTACTCCCCATAATGATAATATAATCAGTAATTGGATTTCCTTATATATCTTAGTGGTACACTTTATAACTTTTCTCAATGAGGAGAATTGGTGTTTATAATTTAGTATATGGTTTCATTCATTAGAAGTGTAGCTTATTTTATGCTTCGGTAAGTGTTGAAATAATATTTTGATTCTTTTATTTCCTTTGTTTTAACCTACTTTCATTACTGTTATTATTTACCTATTTTTAGTTTCGTATTGGTGATAGCTGTCCTCAATGCCACTGTTTGACATACTTAACACATGTATTACTTTTTTTTATTCATTTTGCAAATAGGGATTATAATGGGAAGTTTTATCTTATGACTATTCAAATGTAGAGGTGCCAAAAAAAAAAAATCGTATTTTTTTTTTTTTGGCCAAGAATTATGTATTTTTTTTATGTTGTCTGTGACTTTTTTGTAAATTTATTACGTATTAATTTAATTACACGAATGCATAAATATCTTTTTACCTTTCTAAGCTGTAAAAAGCTCACACCAAATAAAATTTTCCTAATACCTGAAAAGTGACTAATAACTGCAAGGCTGCATTGTATCCTTTGAGTCAGGCAAAATGCCTTTATAAAGTCGTTCAAACTCCCATCTATCAAAGGGGGAAATTTTATTTAACAACATTCTTTTGCATTCCATTAATAATCTCTATTCAACAAGACGCTCCTATCTGCAAATTGAATGTATCCTCCCACAATAAAGTTTGCTTTTTATATATATATATATATATATATATATATATATATATATATATATATATATATATATATATATATATATATATATATATATATATATATTATTTGACCAGGTTAGAAATTAGCATTTTTTCGTAAAGTAACTTAATAATAATAATAATAATAATAATAATAATAATAATAATAATAATAATAATAATAATAATAATATAATAATATATATATATATATATATATATATATATATATATATATATATATATATATATATATATATATATATATATATATACTCGTATATAAATGCAAATTTTCTTTTACTTTTTTGTTAGATCCTTTATAGTAATAAGTTATTAGACAAATTAATTTTTTACAATTCTAACAATTAAACTAAGAAACCAAATCCCTTAAAGCTGATTGCTATATTATTTAACCTTTTAACCTTTTGGTTGTCAATGAAGATTAACTGATAACAATATGAATTCATAATAATTTGTCCTTTGGATATAAAGTAAATTCTTTTGAATACTTTAAAGATTAGTTATGCTCTGTTCTGTTTTTTTTGTATAGGGTCTTTTGTTAAAATGACAATATATCAGTTTATATTACTTGATCAAGATAGAGTTCTGTTTCAAAGTGATTCTAAGTTCAAAACGACTCAGTGAAGAGCTGCCATAAGTGAGACACTCTTGCTGAATCCTAATATCAGTGCCATGCTTAATTTTTTTTATAGTAATTTATTAATTGAATGCCTACGTAACATATCAAAAGAAACCTCTTAAGTTGATAAAGAATTCAAATAGGTTTTAGGGATATATTTTTTTAAAAAATTTGATCTTGTCATTTAGGAAAAGACTGGATACACTAATAATTATGGAGAGATAATTGAATTGGAGATCAGAACTAAGTATTCTCTTTTTTTTTTTTTAATTTCCCCTCTGGTTGGCAAAGACCATAAGCTTATCAATTTCCATCAGAGTTGGGGAAATAATGGAAATCGGTCATTAAAGGCTGACATGTCCAGATACACGGCGTTAAAAGTGTGCAAGTCAAAGAAAGTTAGGAAAACAGAGAATTAGTATACTTCAGAATTTACCAACAATGTACCCTACATGTAAGATTGAACATAGTGGCTAAGTCAGGGACCTGAGAGTTGGAAAGAGAAAGGATGAGACTATGTAGAAAGACGTGAAGCACAAGCCATTTTCAATGGAGGAGATGTGAGGAGAGGAGATGTCCGTTGTAATAGCAATAGTAAGGAGAGAGAGAGAGAGAGAGAGAGAGAGAGAGAGAGAGAGAGAGAGAGAGAGAGAGAGAGAGAGAGAGAGAGAGAGTGTGTGACGCAACAATTTGATTAACAGGAAGAGACTGGAAAGAATTATGAGAGCGGAAGAGATGATGCCACGAAAACCCTATCCTCCACCATTTCAAGGAAAGTTTTATGAATGAAGCCACCCAAGATGTGTGAGGCGTTCTCCATTCAGGGCGAACAACTCTCCTATAGAATGCAAGCAACTTGGGTGGAGTAAAAAAAATCACGAAGAAGCCTCAGAACACCCGAAGTCTTAAAAGCTTTTTTAGAAAGAGAAGTGTTCTGATCCTTCGAAGAAAGATCACGAGTAAAAGAAACATCGAGAATATTGAGGATAGATGAAGGTTTGATTGGAGTATTTTCGAAGAAGATGTCGTAGCTGAGTGGAAGATTGTGTCGAGAGGAAAGATACAGGAATTGAGAAAAGGAGACATTGAAAACGACCATGTTTCCCCAGCCCCAATTTGAAATACGAGAAAGATCATAGGTCAGTTGCTCCAAATCTACCCTTCTTACGTTAATTAAGCGCTCTTGGGAGAGGCGTCTTTCATAATGAAAGGAGTTATGAAGTGTGGCTATAGTGGAAGGGTAATGAAGAAATAGAGAGAAAATCATTAATGAAAAGTAGAAAAAGAATTGAGGATAGGACAGAACCCTGAGGAACAACACAATTTATGGACATGAGAACAAACAACATCGTTGCGCACATATGCACAATATACACCATTGGCTGAAAATTGAGGATAGAGACAATATTGTGTAACAGAATAAGGTGTGCTGTCAACCTATCCTGAAATATGAGTTTCGGTTACGAACAAAAGATGAGTTTAAGAAGAAAAGAGATGGTGTTCGACAAAGGGAAAATTCGAAAAAAGACCGTAAAATGTTGGAGAAATTAATGAAGAAAGAAGATCGTGCACCGATGCAAACATTCTTGGCTGCACCATCCTCAACATCGGACCCCGCCAACTCCCAATGTTTTACCGATAATTAAATATATTTGCTGATTAAAAACTAACACTCCAATTGTAAACTAATCAGAAGTAATTAGAATTAATTCTTAATATTGTCTCTTTTGTCTTAATATTCTCTCTCTTAATATTGTCTCTTTGTTCTAAACATTCAATACTTTTTCTGGAGTGATTGTTTCTTTAATAGGAAGTGTACCATAGAAATGCCCAAGTTTACTTCTGCTTCTTAAACGAAATCCTTCTCTACACAAAATGTTTATAAAAAAAAGAAAGAAAACAAAGAATTCGAATCTCAAGTTCATTGCCCTATTCGAAAGACGGGGATTTTCTAGGTAGTTCATTCTTAAGATCAGTTTGAGGGATGGAAACAACATGTACCAAACGGGTGAGTTTAATAATAATAATAATAATAATAATAATAATAATAATAATAATAATAATAATAATAATAATAATAATAATAATAATAATAATAATAATAATAAATAATAATAATAAAAATAAAAATAATAATAATAATAATAATAATAATAATAATAATAATAATAATAATAATAATAATAATAATAATAATGATAATAATAATAATAGTAATACAAATAAAAACAATAATAATTATTCAAATAATAATAAAATAATAGTTATAATATTAATGATAATAACTAAATAATGATAATAATAATAATAATAAAAATAATAATAATAATAATAATAATAATAATAATAATAATAACAATAATAAAAATAACAATTATAATATACAAATTAAAACAATAATAATTGTGCAAATAAAAATAGTAATGTAAAATTAAAATGATAATTATAGAATAATAATAATAATAATAATAATAATAATAATAATAATAATAATAATAATAATAATAATAATAATAATAATAATAATAATAATAATAATAATAATAATAATAATAATTAATTTATTAATTTATAATAATAATAAATAATAATAATAATAATAATAATAATAATAATAATAATAATAATAATAATAATAATAATAATAATAATAATAATAATAATAATAATAATAATAATAATAATAATAATAATAATAATAATAATAATAATAATAATAATAAATAATAATAATAATAATATTAAAAATAATAAAATAATAATAATAATAATAATAATAATAATAATATAATAATAATAATAATAATAATAATAATAATAATAATAATAATAATAATAATAATAATAATAATAATAATAATAATAATAATAATAATAATAATAATAATAATAATAATAATAATAATAATAATAATAATAATAATAATAATAATTATAATAATAATAATTATCCAAATAATAATAAAAATATTAATATTATAAGAATAATAATGATAATAATAATAATAATAATAATAATAATAATAATAATAATAATAATAATAATAATAATAATAATAATAATAATAATAATATTCATTTTTTGGGTAAATTTAAATTCCTAATTGAATATGAATACAGAAGTATGAATGGCAAATATAAATCCTATTATTTATATGAAGTAAATTAAAATATGCAAAAAAATATAAATTAAAATATAACGATGATTAAATATTGATACTAATTTATATTAATAAAAATATTTAAAATATAATATTATATAATATATATAAATTTTAGAAATATTTGATAACTTGTTTTTCTTTTTTTTTTTTTTAAAATATATTGCGTGTAGTAAAATGTCCAGAATGGACGGATGAGGGGTAGTGTCTATATTTTTCTTCTTTTATAATATTTGTGAATATTTTCCTAAGGGTAGGAGTTAAATGTCTGTTGCTTCGTATACTCTTTTAAACACTATGCCTTTTGGCAGTTTGAAATGAATCTTTTGGCATTCGGTTAAACCTACAATCAAAAGTTTGAGAACTGATTTAAAATAAAAGATAATACGAAATAATTGTAATATAAAGAAAACGTTTGGATTTATTTTTAAATATAATTTATTAAAATTATACGTAGAAGGAATATAATATTTCCTGTTAGAAGGAAATAATATTTTCGCATGATTTTATTCAGACAATATTTATAAAATAAATGTGCTGAAAATACTGTCTATATATATATATATATATATATATATATATATATATATATATATATATATATATATATATATATATATATATATATATATATATATATATATATATATATATATATATATATATATATATATATACTGAAGGGCATGACGCACAGAGCATGAAACTGAATGTAAGAGTTCCCAAATTGTATGTGTGATACATTTATTACAACTTAAATTGTAAAATTTATAGTACGGTATAAACTAAACTCACGGAATCTAGGGTGGGTTTTTCACTAAGAAATGCAAGTTTTAAATGATATCATAATTAGAAAATAAAAAGTTATGAATAAATATTATAAAAAAGTTGAAAATTAAAGGATGTTAACAACAATAAAGATGTGACAAATCCCTCGTAAGGTCATTCATTCTTATGTATAATTGGAAACCAGTGGCTGGCCCAAAATTTTACTGTAAATTTTGCGACTCGGTGATTGTGATATTTTAGAGTAGATTGACAGCCTGTTGGCTGTAAGTCAGGTTTCAATGTGTGAAGCTTTGTGCGTGTGTGTATGCGTGTGTGTGTGTGAGAGAGAGAGAGAGAGATAGAGAGAGAGAGAGAGAGAGAGAGAGAGAGAGAGAGAGAGAGAGAGAGAGAGAGAGAGAGAGAGAGAGTGTTGTTAGTGAGATTGAATGAATTTTGTGTGATGATGAATCTGTTGTCAGCATAAGGTATTTTATTTTTGTGTTTGAGGGTTGTGGCATGGGAAGGTAAGCTGTAAATAGATCTCCCTGGGAGTTCAATTTCTCAGTTTTATTATTTAAGAGAGAGGGGGGGGGGGCTTTGCTAACTACTTTATCTGGGATGTGTGATCAGATAAGAGATTAGAAATACGCTTTTTGAAGTTGTAGGATATAGGGGGAGGAGAAAGATTAAGATTTTTTTTTGTTTTTTTTTTGTTTTTTTTTGTTTATGAAGATGTTTCTGGGAACAATGTCTAAGTCCATGCTTAGGTTAATAGCTGTGACTAGTTCTGTGAGATGGTAATTTAAGATCTTTTATGATTGTTGAGAGTTTGCGGTTCGAGCTGTAGTGGTTGAGAGCGATTTGTTCTTCAAAAAGTTTGAAAACTTCTGAAAGGAAAGAAATTGGAACGGTGGTAGAATGTCTTTATTTGAATTCTTTATTGATTTGCGTTTGTGTATTCTTATTTATTTTATTCTTGTTTTGGGAATGTAGTTGAATTATAATGATTTATTGTATTTTTGTATTTTTTCTTTCCAGCTACTTCTATTTTGTGGAACTCTCTACATTCTCTGTTTACCTGTTGTATTTAACCTACCTTTCTTTAAATCTGAGGGATCTACGTTAGGCTTGGGGTTGGGTGGGTTTTCTTTTATTCTATAATTATGCTCCCTCCTCGGAAAGGGTTTTACCGTGGGTGGTGGTAACAGGAAAAAAAATTTAATACTCTTAAAGGAGAACACTTGGAATAGGGTCTTTGATTCCTCACTCAGATCCTGGATAAGATTAATTAAAACAATCATTTCATTTTTTAAGATTAAAGCATAAATGCAGTAAAAACACCCAGTGTGTAATTGCCAGATGCACTATAAAAAAGTAATGAAATAATGTGTAAAAACAGGTTTAAGAATTTTGGAACATATGAACGAATTTTGTATTTCCTTAGAATCTTGAAATCAGTGAAACCAGCAATTATTACTGTCATAAAAATTTACAAAAATACTCCAGAGCTATTCAAAAATCAATGTCGAGCATCGACATTTTGGTTTAGTTTATGATTTTTAAAAAAGTATTTCAAGCAAACTGAGGGCCATTAATAAATAAGGTTACAAAGTTAAATTCTAACACTACCTTTCTCTGAATATGTAAAATATTTTTGAAGCAAACAGCAGGAAATTGAAACTAGGATTTCAACAAGAAATTCCTATGCTAAGTACTAGTTTCAAAAGGTATTTGGAACAAACTCCAGAGGGTTAAAAACCGAGAAATAATGTCAAAGTCCTACACAAAAGATTACTTCCTTTTTAAAAAAATTTTACTTGGGATAAAATCAGTTCATAAAATAAAGAGTTTGAAGGATGTTTCCTCTTCTGCACACAAGGTAATTGAAGCAATCTCCAGTTATTAAACAAAAGTACTTTATCATCAAATCTACACCAAGGTGTTTATTTCCCTTTTATTCAAACAATATTTGAAAGAAATTTCAGGCCATTGAAAAACGAATTAGCATTAAATAATACTATAAAAACTTGTTCCCTCTTTATTTTAAATAGTATTTAAAAGATAGTAATGTTATTGAAACATTAAAAACTGGGCTTGAAAAATCATAGAGTGAGTACCACGAAAATCTCTATTTACATTCGGCTTCTGAGAGATTTTCAGGGCATCCACCGAATTTATTTAAGTTTCTTGATTTTCAGGTAACGTTCGGATGTAAGCAAATATCAGCTAACGTATGTAAGCAAATGTAAACAGTATTTTTTTCGAATTCAATTAACAGATTAATATAATTAATTAATATAATAGGTGGAAAATAAACTAAAGCGTATCCAGCAAATATGAAATTTAAAAGAATTTGGCGGTAATCATCATCAAACTATTGGAACCAACAAAAATTTTAATAATTAATGTGAATAATAATAATTAATGTGCTTCATTAAAAAAAACTCATTAAGGTTCAAATATTTCTAAAATAATAAGTAATAATCTGTGTACAAAAATATTAATTGATAGGGTGTTAACATTAATGTATTAGTTTTTGTTTACATCACATGACCACCAATCTTGAAAAAATTAGAGAAACAAATTTTAATTAAGATGTAAATCTTAATACAGCGAGCTTAAAAATTGTTAAATCCAGATTTAAAGATCTTGATTCGTGAGAGTTTTTTCGCTTGAAGAATTTTGAAGATCTT
>SEYY01000207.1:10000-12500 GCA_009176605.1 Armadillidium nasatum
ATCCTCGAGAAAGTCGAACGATCTAAAATGATATCGCTGGTATGGCACAAAGTAGCACCTATGCCACTCTGTCGTCGACGGTCAACAACCATGAAATGCTGTTCGTATCATTGGACTAACTAAGTTGAACATGTGGCTGTCAGAAGTTTATCGGGAGACGGAGGTATACCTTCGAGGTATTGTAAAGAAACTTCTACAGTTAAAGTGGAGTAGTAGTTCTGAATCAGGTGCTCACAATTTTTAGGCATTTTATCAATTAAAATAGGAATCTCTCTTGATAAAGGAACAACACAGGCAATCAGGGAATCCTTAATGTATCCTGAGCATTTCATACCAATATTTAGGATTCGAACCCTGATCTCTAAGTTGGTAAGACAGAATATTACCTCTGTACCACTACAGTTCAAAATGCGAAAGCTCATGAACACCTGCCATGATCTCTAACTCAAAGGCCCCTTCCACCCCAATCTCCCACGACTGTGCTCGGACACAGAGTAACAGGTCAGTTACTATACCCTTCAACACAGACAATATAGGTAAATAATAAAACCACATAAACCGTGAAGTGAAATCCCCAATAACTTTCTCCATTTGTACTGTTGTGGTACAAAGGTAATAAACACTCTGTCTTATCAGTTTAGAGGTCAGAGTTCGATTCCCAATAGCAGACTTGAAATTGTAAAATTTCACTCTGCGATTTATGTGGTTATATATATATATATATATATATATATATATATATATATATATATATATATATATATATATATATATATATATATATATATATATATATATATATATATATATATATATATATATATATATATATATATATATATATATATATATATAAAAGCTTAAATAAACATAAAACATTTTTAATTTAAATCTTGAGGGAAGCCTATTACATTTCTTAAAGAAAATTAAAACAGAAAAAAACAAAAAAAAAATTAAGAAAAAATCGTATTAAATTAAGTTTCGGTTTCAACAAAGTCTTTTTTTTCGTTTTTTTCCGTTTTTTATGTAAAAAAAAACATGGGTTTCAATTTTTGGTTAAAAAAAAAAAATAAAAAAAATAAAAACAATTTTTTAATGTCTGTAACCAAATATTGCGAAACCTTAAAAATAAATAAAATAAATTGATGAAATTAAATACAGTAAGTTTATATCTGGCAACGAAAAAGTTGCCAGATTTTTACTGAAGGTTGTCAGGTGTAGTTAAGGAAATTTTTATTCTGAATGTAAATAAGTAGAATAGTAATATCGTAAAAGAAAGAGAAAAAGACAAACAAAGAGACAGAAAGAGACAAAGACAATCAGACAAATATAAAGGCAAAGAGACAGACAAAAATAAACAAAGACAGAGAAAGAGACAGACAAACTGACAAGTAGAAAGGCAAACAGATATAAACAAACAGACAGAAAGAAAGACAGACATACAGAAAGAGACAAGCAGACAAATAGAAAGGCAAACAGACTGAAGACAGAAAGAGACAGACATACAGAAAGACAAACAGACAGACATACAAAAAGAGACAATCAGACAAATAGAAAGGCAAACAGACAGAAGACAGAAAGAGACAAAGACAAACAGACATACAGAAAGACAAACAGATAGAAAGACAAACAGACAAAAAAGATTAACATACAGGTAAACATTAATACAGATAAATAAACAAACAGACATAAAAAGATAAATAGACAAATAGGTAGATAAACAGATAAAAAGATTAACAGACAGGTAAACATTAAGACAAACAAACAGACAGGTAAAAAGATAAAAAACAAACAGACAGGTAAACATTAAGACAAACAAACAAACAGACAGATAAAAAGAATAACAGACAGGTAAACATTAAGACAAACAAAAGACAATGAAGGACAATTAATCAGGAAAACAGATAAACGAGTAAACAGATAGAGTAACAGATAGTCATGCAAAAAGACAGACAGATGGACGGATGGAAATAGAAACAGAAAATAACAGACAGAAAGATTGAGATATATATATATAATATATATATATCATATAAATAATAATAATAAAAATATAAAAATAAAAATTATAATAATATATAAAAATAATAGTAATAATAATAATAATAATAATAATAATAATAAAATAGTATAAGATTTTATTGATTTTTGAGAACAATTTTCATGATCAGAAAAACAAGAAAATAAGAAAGTTTTGAATGTTATTATTATTATTATTATTATTATTATTATTATTATTATTATTATTATTATTATTATTATTATTATTATTATTATTATTATTATTATTATTATTATTATTATTATTATTATTATTATTTATTATTATTATTATTATTATTATTATTATTATTATTATTATTATTATTATTATTTTTATTATTATTGCTTATTTATTATTATTATTATTATTATTTTTTATTATTATTGCTGCTATTGTAATTATTACTTTTATTATTATTATTATTATTATTATTATTATTATTATTATTATTATTAT
>SEYY01000207.1:27500-33363 GCA_009176605.1 Armadillidium nasatum
TACACCTCTTGCCACCATTACCAGTAGTGGTATATCTCAAAAAGTGTACCCCATAAAACTCTTATCTTAACATTACCATTAATGGTATATTTCAAAAGATGTACCCATACAACTCTTATCTAACATCACCATTAATGGTATATTTCAAAAGATGTACCCATACAACTCTTATCTAACATCACCATAACTGGTATATCTCGAAAAGATGTACCCATACAACTCTTACCTAACATCACCATTACTGATATATCTCTAAAGAAAGAAGTACCTCATATATCTCTTACTTAACATTACCAGTAGTGATATATCTCAAAAGATGTACCCATACACATCTTACCTAGCATTACAAGTAGTGGTATATCTCGAAAGGTGTACTCCATGCACATCTTTCCTAGCACACCATCCTGGTATATATCAAAAGATGTAGCATCATCAGTACTGATAATATCTCAAAAATAGCAAGTACCTTATACATCTCTTACCTATCATCACCGGTAGTGGTATACCTCAAAAAGTGTATCCCATACACCTCTTACCTAGCATCACCAGTACTGGTATATCTCAAAATGTGCATCCCATACCTCCTCTTACCTAACATCACCAGTACTGGTATATCTCAAAAGATGTATCCCATATACCTCTTACCTAGCATCACCAGTACTGGTATATCTCAAAATGTGCATCCCATACCTCCTCTTACCTAACATCACCAGTACTGGTATATAATCAAAACAATTATTTACTTATTCAAAAATCAAAAAAAATTGAGCAAGTATTTCCATATACCTAAGTATGTAGGTTAAAAATGCCTTAACCATCCTAATAATGCCGAAATATTATTAAAAATGCCTAATTATGTTTGATATGCCTAAGCATATCAAATAATTCCTAAATCATATATATAAATATATATATATATATATATATATATATATATATATATATATATATATATATATATATATATATATATATATATATATATATATATATATATTATATATATATATATATATATATATATATATATATATATATATATATATATATATATATATATATATATATATATATATATATAATATATATATATAATATATATATATATATATATATAATATATAATTATATAAATTATATTTTGTATGTACGTCTGTGTGTGTGTGTGTATTTATTTTTTTTAAACTTCGTAAATAAATTTAAAATTTATTTTAAAAGCAAAAATTTTTCAAATTAAGTTACATTCACAATTATATTTTTTTAAGTATTTGTCTTTGCTATTTCTGTGTATGTATGTTCGTGTGTGTATGTATGTGTATATGTGAATGTATGTATTCCTAATTAGAAACTTTTATTATGTATAATAATTTTGTAAATTTTATAAAGCAAAAAAGTTCTACATGTAAAATTATAATGTACAGTCGTGAACAGAAGTTCGTTCCTATTAAGCTGGAAATAAATATTTATATAAAATGGAGATCATTTCATAAAAGCTCTATTTTGAATAAAAAGAGAATAAAAACATTGAGAGGGGCTTAATTGAACTGTGATTGGCTGAATCTGAGATGATCTCCATTTTATAAAGCAAAAAAAAAGTTCTAGCATACTAGGACGAACTTCTGTTCAAATTATGTACATATTAATATTTCAGATAGTGCTAGTAAGAATATGTAAGTTTTCCTAGTATGTCGTGTAAGTTCCGCGGATGTTCCGCTTTAATTCTGATAAATATAAGGAATTTTACATAATACGGATGTTGATTTTTTTAATCTAGTCTCAATCGAATGATCTTTGTCTTTAGGATAATAATTTTTCCGGATTAAGACGTAGATACGAATATTATTCCTGGAAGTCGATTTGTAATCTTCCGCGCATGTATAATGCCGTCTACTGTTGCATAATGGTTCAGTGATTGTCTCATATGCTTTAGGATGATGGTTCAATCCCTGTAGTAGATCCTAAGTAGAAACTATTTAAAGTTCCTCTCCTAGAGTACGGCAATGCCTGTGAGATGCGAACTGTAAAAAAAAAATTTAAATTAGAGAAAGCGAAGCAGGATGAAACTTGTACCCGAATGCAAGTTTTACTTATTAATTACTGTCTTTTAAAATGAATCCTGAAAAATACTCTTAAGATGGCAGTTTTTTTTTTCAGGAAAAAAGAAAAAAATGAATGTTTATTAGGTGTTATTTTAAAAATATTTTTAATAACAAGCGCATTAAAAAAATATTTTAAAGAAACCGGTCTCATCTCTACTCAGGAGCATAAATAAATCACCTTAGTATTAAGCTTAGAGAGAGAGAGAGAGAGAGAGAGAGAGAGAGAGAGAGAGAGAGAGAGAGAGAGAGAGAGAGAGAGAGAGAGAGAGAGAAAGGAAATGACGTCATTTAGAAGAAATTAAAAAAATATATAAATAACTTCGAATTCTTTTAAAGGTATGATTAGGTCCTCAAGGGTAAAAAATTTTTTTTTATTTCGGAGATCCATAATATGAGCTAAAGGGTCAATAATAAAATATTATAAATAAAATAATACATAAAGTTAGGACTCAGGGGTCCACATGGGGGGGTCCATATACATAAAGTTAGGAATCGGGGGGTGCACAAGCGATAAAAAAGGTTGGAAATCCCTGATTTAAAATGAAGAACTGAACTTTAGCAAAGGGTACAAAAAATCAACGGTTCCATCGCGAGTTAAAAAAATAATGCAAGAATGAGAAGGAAGAAGAGGAACCAGAAAAATTATTTCACATTCTATGGGTATTTTTAATGTTATGAAAGATTGGTATTACACGATCCTTGGATGAAGTGCAGGTAGAGTTAATTTATTGATTTTGAAGATGAAGAAAATTCCTGCACAGATAAACATCATAACAAGCAAAATAAAACAAAAAATTCTACGAGTTTTAACTGGAGGTAATAAAAATTAAATGTTCGCCTCCATGCCAGAGAGAATCGCCTCGGACAAAAAAAGACAAAATCGAAGAACAACCTTCAATCGAAACACTCAAACATATCTCGGGGAGAAAAAGATACACAACATTCAAAGCATACACACACACACACACACACACACACACATACACATATACACAGATATATATACATATATATATATATATATATATATATATATATATATATATATATATATATATATATATATATATATATATATATATATATAATTATTATTTTAAATATTAATCATGACAGTCATTTGTTCGTAGAGAAAAGAAATTATAACAATAGAAAAGGTTAGAAAATAAAAATAAAGCAGCTCCTCTTATAATAATAATAAATAATAATAATAATAATAATAATAATAATAATAATAATAATAATAATAATAATAATAAAAAGACATTTTTAGCCTACTTTTATAGTCTTTACGGACGACAAGACAGTGAAATAATTGAACTTTATTTTGACTTTATTTCAGAAGACAATTCAAGACCAAATTATTTTCCTCTCATTTGACTCAATTTTGTGAAACTTTTATTGTGGAACGTGATCAACGTGAATTATTTGAGATAGTAACGCTTATTAGGTACTCTCTCTCTCTCTCTCTCTCTCTCTCTCTCTCTCTCTCTTCTCTCTCTCTCTCTCTCTCTCTCTTCTCTTTCAATCTCTCTCTTTCTCTCTCTCTCTCTCGATTCATCTCAATTCTTCATCTCTTTATCACTCATAATCTGTTTCAATCTCTCTCTCGCTCTCTCTGTTTCTGTCTATCTTTCTTCTCTTTCTTTTTTTCTCTCTCTCTCTATCTCAATTCTTCATTTGCTCTTCTCTTTCTTATTCTTGCTCCGTTTCCATCTCTCTATCTCTTTCTCCCTCTCCTTCTCTCTCCCTTTCTTTTTTTTCTCTCTCTCTCTCTCTTTCTTTCTCTCAGTCTGTCTGTCTTTCCATCTCAATTCTTCATTTGCTCTTCTCTTTCTTTCTTGCTCAATTTCAATCTCTCTTCTCTCTCTCTCTCTCTCTCTCTCTCTCTCTCTCTCTCTCTCTCTCTCTCTCTTTTGAACAGCGTCAGACATTATTATATTTCAAGCATCTGCTTTCTTTAAAACTCTTAGATCATAACACGGAAGAAAATACAAAAATGGTGGGAAGATTACAACGCTTGAAAGACATTCTGGGGGAAAGGGGAAAAGGGAGGAAGAGCGAAATGTAAACCCCTACTCAAAATGACTCCAATTTGAAGTCTTAAACTTTCCTGCAACTATACATCTTTGCGAATTACTTAGAAATTACTTAATTACGAATTACTTACTTTGGTTATTTATTTTTTTAAACCAATTAATCATTCACAAGTTCATTATATATATAATATATATATATATATATATATATATATATATATATATATATAATATATATATATATATATATATATATATATATATATATATATATATAAATATATATATATACTCTATATTTAAAAATAGTTTAATTTAACTATGTATATTCAAACGGCCATTTAAACTACAAAATAGACCATATTCATTCTTCTTCTCTTTACAGCCAATGTCTTTCAACTAGTTCTTATGATTTAGCTGATGAACTTGCCTACGACTTTTCTATCCAGATCACCCTTGAACAGTTAGAGCAACTTCCTACCTGTATCCCTGACCGTCTTGGCGATGAACCCAAAATACATGATCTTTTCTTAATCTTTAATCATTCTTCTTATACTGTTAAACTCTTTCCTCATCAGGGTTTATCCGATAACCTTTTTATCTCTTTTTCTTGTTCTGTTCTCTCTTGCTTCCGCAAGAACGGTGTCCACCTTCGGCGAGGAGACTTTTTTCGCACTATTACTGCATCCGTGTTAGGAGTCCATAGGAATGTGCTGAGCGAGTAACTGAGGTGATTCACTCTGGCATGGAGGGGTAAATTCCATATTGTTTCCCTTCTACTAAATCCAACAAACCTTGGTTTAACTCTGCCGTCAAGGATTACCGTCGTTTTCAAACCTCAGAAACTCATTCAACTTATATTTCATCCCGGAATCGAGCAAAATCTATCCTCACAATACCAGAAACTTTTTCTCCGTCGTAAATGAAATTATCTTTCAGGTTCCTCTTCCTCTCGCCGTTTCTGGTATTTTCCAAAAAACGTCAACTCTAGCTTTGCTTCTTCCTCTTTCCCTCCTATGGTATTTTCTGTCGGCACAACTGCCGTTTACCTTCTACTAAAGCTGAACTCTTCGCTCAAATTTTTGCCTCTAGTAATGCCTTAGACGATTCCGACTCCTTCAACCCCCTTCAACTCATTTGTGCCTAATATTGTAATTTCTTCTAAAGATGTCATTTCTGCTCTCACTGAGCTTAACACTAAGAAAGCCTATGATCATGATGGTATTCCTCCTGCGGTTTTCAAAACTTTTGCTTCTGAGCTTGCACCCTGCCTTGGTAAACTATTTCGTCTTCGTCTCTCTACTTCGACCTTACCCTTCTTGCTGAAAACGTGCACTCATTCAGACTGTGCAAAAGAGGAACCTCTCTCAACCCTTCAACTATCGTATTATTTCTTTAACCTCCGTTCTTTCTAAAGTTTTCGAATCTATCCTTAACAGGAAGATTTGGAAACACTTCAATTCTTCTAATCTTACCTCTGATCGCCAGTATGGTTTTCGTTAAGAAAGTTTACTGGTGATCTTCTTTCCCTTCTTTCTGACTCTTCGTTCTCCACACTTCGGCATTTCCGTGAAACTTTCTCTCTGGCGCTAGACATCAAAAGCCTTCGATAGAGTCCGGAACAAAGCTTTGATTTCCAAACTTTGTCTTTTCGAAGTTTATCGTTCTCTCTGATTTCCTTAATTGGTCGTTCAATAGCTGCTGTTGTAGACGTCCACCGTTCTT
>SEYY01000207.1:33463-43463 GCA_009176605.1 Armadillidium nasatum
TCTCAATGGAGGAGGTATGCGTCGAGAGAGTTCAGAAGAGCAGGGTCCCTTGTAATAACGAAAGTATGGAGAGAGTGACGCAAAGAATTCGACGGGCAGAAAGAGATTGGAGAGAGTTAGTAAGACCAGGAGAGTTGATGAGATGAAAAGCCATAGGCTCTACCTTCTCAAGGAAAACTGTAGGAGTGGAACCACCCCAGACGTGTTACGCATACTCCATACAAGAACGAACAAAACCCATATAGAGAAAAAGCAACTGGAGTGTCGTGAAGTAATCTTAAAGTTGCCTCAGAACAAAGCCCAACTACTTAGAAGCTTGTTTAAAAGAGAAGTAATGTGATATTTCCAAGAAAGAGCACGAGAAAATTATACGACGAGAATATTAAGAACAAATGAAGGTTTGAGTTGTGTGTTTTCGAAGAAAACATCCTAGCTGTGTGAAAAATTGTGTGGAGTGGAGAGATTTAGGAACTGAGTTTTTGAGGCATTCAAAACAATCATATTTTCTTTGCCCCAATTTAAAATATATGAAAGATCAGAGGCTACCCATCCCTAGTCTATCAATTGCTGTTGGGAGGGATATCTTTCAAACTGGAAGGACTAATAAAGTGTGGAGTCATCAGCATAAAAGTGGATAGGAGATGAGGTAATAAAAAGAAGGTCATTAATGAAAAGCAAAAAAATGTTGGGGATAGGACAGAACCCTGAAGATCCCCACTATTAATAGATTTAAAGGAAGAACGGTGACCGTCTACAACAGCTGTTATGGAACGACCAGAAAGGAAAATCACAGAGAGAAGGATAGATACCGAAAGAAGGTAGTTTAGAAATCAAAGTTTTGTGCCAGACTCTGTCGAAAGCTTTCGATATGTCCAACGCGACAGCAAAGGATTCACCCAAATGCCGATATATATATATATATATATATATATATATATTATATATATATATATATATATATATATATATATATATATATATATATATATATATATTATATATATATATAGTATATATATATATATATATATATATATATATATATATATATATTTAAGGTAAGTAGATAGATACATAGATAGATAAATAGATAGATAGAAAAATAATGAAAGAAACACCCCAAAAAAACAAAAGAAAGAAACAAATAAAGAAATAATCTTGCTATATCTTTTGCTGACTCAAGATAATAACAGTTTTCTCCCAAAGGCATCTAAAGCCAAACAATCTCTTCTCAGAAACACAAAAACAAAGAAAAAAAATCAACTTGATCTTTATACTCTTTTTATAACCTTAAGGGAATACTTTTAATAAAGCCGAGCTGAAATCCTTACGTGATCGTAATGAACAGATATGAAAATTTAAAATTAAATGAAAGTATAATTAAATATAATATTAAACGAAAATATAATTAAATTTAATAGCAATTTGTACAGTCATGTTAAAGTAAATTTGAAATTTTAATACTAATCCTTTTGCAGTTTATGTAAATAATTAATTTTGTTACTGGAATTGGAACATAGTGAAAATATTACATGTATATATATGAGGAGGAGGACCTAGCTACTTCCGAAGCGATGAAAGTACCCCCCATTGGGCTTAACCGCGGATTGATAGGGTGGGCTAGACCATCCCGTTTCACTCCGTTGCCCTTTGGTTCGTTCCTTTTCGCGTTTCACCTTCTCAGAGGGTCTCTAGTGTACCCTCGTCCCACATGGGAGTGTCTATGCTCCCACTTCTCCTTCCCCTAACTCCCTTCTCACGATTCTACAAATTTACAAGCGCTTATTCCTACATTACCATTAAAATAACAAAAAAAAAAAAACGAAACTAGAACTGGAGATGCTACGAGGGGCGACATCCAAAGAATGCCCCTCATCCACTCCTTCCCTCATCACCACTTGGGAGTTGGTGGCCTCCGGTGATGGGGTTGGTGCCACCAAGACCTCTATGTAGACTTGCCCTGGTGCACGATCTTCCTTTTTCATTAACTTCTGCAACATTCGTGGTCTCTTTACTAATTTCCACTTTGTCGAACACCACCTCTCTTCTTCTAGACCTCATCTCTTATTCTTAACCGAAACTCAGGTGTTTGAGTGCTCTGACAGCAAGCCCTACTCTGTTTCCACCTACTGTCTCTATCCTCAATTTTCAGCCAAAGGCGGATGTTGCGCATATGTGCGCAACGATGTTGTCTGTTCTCGTGTCTCTACTTTGGAGTCTTCTGAATTCTCTACTTTATGGCTCAAACTTTCTTGCAAATCTCCTAACTCTACAGATATCCTTTCTCTGAAATACTCATATTTGGTGATTTCAATGTTCACCACCGCCAATGGCTTTCATCTAGTTCTCATGATCCAGCTGGTGAACTCGCCTTCCAATTTTCTATCCAGAATAACCTTGAGCAGTTGGTGCATCTCCATACCCGTATCCCTGATCCGTCCTTGGTGATGAACCCAACATATTTGATCTTTTCCTAACTTCTTATCCTTCTCCTTACACTGTTAAACTCTTTCCTCCTCTGGGTTCATCCGATCACCTTCTTATCTCTGTATCTTTCCCTGTCTCTTCAAGTCTTCCGCAAGAACGGCCCCCGCCTTCGGTGATGAGACGTTTTTGGCATTTCGGTGCCACTAACTGGTCTGACTTGCGGTTGTACTTCTCTGATTTTCCATGGAATGATTACTGTTTCCGTGGGAGGGGTCCCTCTGAGTGTGCAGAGAGCATAACCGAGGTGATTCTCTCTAGCATGGAGGCATACATTCCATATTCTTTCCCTTCTACTAAACCTAACAAACCTTGGTTTAACTCTGCTTGTTCTCATGCTATCCGCCAAAGGGATGCTGCCTTCAGAGATTACCGTCGTCTTCAAACTACTGAAACTCATGCAACTTATATTTCATCCCGGAATCGTGCAAATCTATTCTCCGTAACACTAAAAACTCCTTTCTCCGTAGAACATGCAACAATCTTTCTGGTTCTGTTTCCTCACGGCCTTTCTGGCATTTTGCAAAAAATGTCAACTCTAACTTTGCTTCTTCCTCTTTCCCTCCTCTAGTATCTTCTGACGGCACAACTGCCATTTTGCTTTCTTCTAAAGCTGAACTCTTCGCTCAAACTTTTGCCTCTAATTCAACCTTAGACGATTCCGGAGCTGTTCCTTCTCCTTCAACCCCCTCCAACTCATTTATGCCTAAAATTATAATTTCTTCTAAAGACGTCCTTCTGCTCTCTCTGAGCTTAACACTAAGAAGGCATATGGTCCTGACGGTATCCCTCCTGTGGTTCTCAAAACTTGCGCTTCCGAGCTTGCACCCTGCCTTGGTAAACTTTTTCGTCAGTCTTTCTACTTCAACCTTCCCTTCTTGCTGGAAACGTGCGCTCATTCAGCCTGTGCCGAAGAAGGGGGACCCCTCTCAATCCTCTAACTATCGTCCCATTTCTTTAACCTCCGTTTTTTCTAAAGTTTTTGAATCTATCCTTAACAGGAAGATTTGGAAACATCTCAATTCATCTAACCTTATCTCTGATCGCCAGTATGGCTTTCGTAAGAAACGCTCTACTGGTGATCTCCTTTCCCTTCTCTCTGACTCTTGGTCCTCACCTCTTCGGCATTTCGCTGATCCTTCTAACTTTCTACCCTATAGCTCTCACTTGTATTCTGTCTAAGATCTTTGAAACCCTTCTCAACTCTCACTTCTTAGATCATCTGAATCTCATTCCCTTCTTTCTGATCATCAGTATGGCTTTCGTCGTTCGAGGTCTACTGGTGATATACTTTCCTATCTCACAGATCTATGGTCTTCTGCCCTTAGGGACCATGGGGAGACTTGCGTGGTGGCGCTTGACATATCTAAGACGTTTGACCGGGTATGGCATGCGTCACTGCTTTCCAAGCTCCCCTCCTTTGGGTTTCCTCTTTCTCTTTGCTTACTTATGTCTAGTTTTCTTTCTAATCGTTCCATTTCGGCTGTTGTTGATGGAGCTACTTCTTCTTCCTTTCCTGTCAATAGTGGTGTTCCTCAGGGCTCTGTCTTGTCTCCTACTCTATTCTTACTTTTCATTAATGATCTTCTCAGCTGTTCATCTAACCCTATATATTCATATGCCGATGACTCAACCCTCCATTCTTCTACTCATTTCAAATCTGCTCCTTCCTTTGCATCTAGAGTTGCTTCTCGTCTTCATCTTTCCGATTCCATTCTTGCAGATCTGGATAGAATTTCCCAGTGGGGTCGTCTCAACCTTGTGAAATTCAACTCTTTAAAAACTCAACTTCTAGAAATCTCCCTCTCAAAGACACCTCCTAACTTTTCTATTTCTTTCTATGGTTCTCCATCTCTCCTGTTGACAATATAAACATCCTTGGCCTTCACATAAACAAAAAAATGTATTGGAAACCTCATATCACAATGGTTGCTAGGGCGGCTTCAAAGAAGCTGGGAGTTCTGTTTAGACTGCGAGAATTTTTTTCTTCCTCGCAGTTACTCCAATTATACAAGGGTCTCATCCGCCCTTGTATGGAGTACTGCTCTCATATCTGGGGTGGCTCAGGTTTCACTCGTCTTTTGGATAAGGTTGAGTCAAAGGCTAAAAGACTTATAAACTGTCCCGCTCTTTCTAATTCTCTTGACTCTTTATCTTTGCGATGTGATGTTGGTGCCTTGTCTCTTTTCTATAGGTACTACAGCGGCAAATGCTCGAGGGAACTATCCACCCGTGCACCTCCACCTTTACAGCGTCCTCGTAGCACAAGGGGTGCAATGTCCGCGCATCAATTTTGCGTAGACATAGGCAACTCCAGGCTTGTCCGCTGTTGTGCATCTTTATTTCCTGCCAACCTCTGTTTTGTGGAACTCTCTTCCATCTTCTGTATTTCCCTCCGCATTTAATCTAAATTTCTTTAAAGCCCGCGTCTGCGCTTACCTAAGAAATTTGCTTTAGGTGGGTGCTGTAAGGGTGGTTTTCCTTATTTGGATTTTGTCCTCTTTTACTTTCATTTTCATTCTTTTAACACCTCCTCCTTGAATAGGGCTTTGCCTGTGAGTGGTGGTGATGTGTAAAAAAAAAAGAAAAAAAAAAGTCTGTGTTCGGTTGGATGTAGGAGAGTTTGGTGGCATGGGTGTGTGGGTAGAAGGGTTTTTGCGTAGAATTGAGTGCCTATAATTTCGAGGTAGTTATTAAAAGGTAATATTTTGGTTTCATTATGTAAGTGTTTGTGAGGGGTTGTGGGTGTGCATCCGGTAATTGTGTGGAGGGCTCTATTTTGTGTTATTTGAAGTTTCTTTAAGTTTTGTTTGGAGAGCATTAGGTGCCAGACAGGGGAGGCATAGTTGATGATAGGACGAATAAATTGTTTGTAGATGGCAATTGAGGTTTGTATGTTGTTGTTTATGTCTGTGTTGGCCACTGTTTTGAGGATCTCAAGTTTTCTCTTTGAGGCTGTTGTGGTGTTTTGGATGTGTTTGCTGAAGGTGAGGTGGGTGTCGAAGGTTAGGCCTAGAATTTTTTGGGTTTTGTTGAAGGGTATGGGTGTGTTATTCAGGAGAACTTGTGGGTGGGTGTTGGATAGGTGTCGGTCTGTTGTTATGAGGGTTATGGAAGATTTGGTTGGGGATGCCGTCATCCGGTTTTCTGTTAGCCATGTTTGAATTGTGTTATGAATTGTTGCGGTATCGAGATTTTGGTGGGTGGTGGCAATAGTTATGTCGTCGACGTATGATGTAATGTGGGTGGGTGTGGTTTGGGGTTGAGGAAAGTCTGCTGTGTATAGGCTAAATAGTGTGGGGGATAGTATGGCTCCTTGGGGTACTCCGTTTCTTATGTTTATGGTTCGAGATTTTTGGCCGTTTTGTTGTATTTGGGCGGTTCTTCCTGATAGAAAGTTGGCTATCCATTTCTTGGTGTTTGTTGGGATATTGGACTGGAGGAGATTGTGGATTAGATTTTGTCTCGGGACTGTATCGAAAGCTTTGTTTATGTCTATTGCTATTAATATTGTTTTGTGAGTTGGTTTTTGGTTTAGTCCGTTTATTATTGGTTGGATGATGTTGGTGAGTGCTGTGGTGGTGGAGTGGTTGGGTTTAAAACCGTGTTGGAAGCTTTGTTGTGGGATGAATTGGAGGATAGAATTTAGTATCAGTTTTTCAAATATATATATATATATATATATATATATATATATATATATATATATATATATATATATATATATATATATATATATATATATATATATTATATATATAGTGCCTTTCAAAATATCCAAAAATTTGAATATACCTCTCAAACTAATAAATGTATGATTTTCCAGAGCTAGGTTTCTCTTGGTGTTTTTGAGCTTTTAACCAGCCAGCTGCTACCATGATAGGTTCTCGTTTTTCTACATTTCTGGTTTTTAAATACATCATGCTTGCTCTTCTTCTGTGAATTTCAAAATTGCTGTTTTCAGGGAGCAAAGACGTTGCCTAAAATTATGTTTCAAGCTCTGTAAAACTCCAGTTGAAACCTACCGAATGCTAAAGGAGGCTTTGGTGTGTTAGGTTTTATCCAAAAAGTACATTTGAGTAATTTTAACGTTGCGAAAATAGCCGAGAGTCAGTAGAAGATGACAAACATTCGGTTCGACATTCATCATACAGAACGCGGAAAACGATCCCGAAATTGCGGGAAGTGATCCTTGAGGACTGTCGACAGATAATCTACGATGTTTTTAATCATGTTCTAATGTTATATATTTCAACACATGCTAGCGGATGAACTGAAAGTCAAGTTGTTCCTCGGATTCTGGACGTCGATCAGTGAGACCAATTGATCTAGATCTGCACAGAGTTGCAAGGGAATATTCAAAATGATCATAACCTCATGTTCAGAGTTATAACTGCCGATAAAACATATGTGTAAGATTATGACCCTGAAACAAAGCAACAATGTTCGTAGTGGAAGATGCCACTCCTTCAACCCACGGCCGAAAAAATGGCGCAAAATTTGTAACAACATCGAGTCAAAGTTGTTGATTTTTTTTGGACATTCGAGGAATTGTGAAGTAACATTAGACTGTGAATGCAAAGTTTTACTGCAACGTTTTCAAACGTCTGAGGGAAAATGTTAGGAGCAAACTGCCTAATATGCGGAAGGAAAAAAATTGGTTTCATCATCATGACAACGCGCCTTTACATACCACTTTCGTTGAGAGGAACTTCATAGCAAAAAGCCGAGTGACTACTTTCCAACACCCAACCCACCTCCTGATTTGGTCCCCTACGACTTCTAGATCTTCTCTAAAATGAAATTCTGGTTGAAAGGGGAACATTTTAACACCATTTAAAAAATCCAAACGGAATCGCATCAGATGACAAACATACTGCAGCCAGAGGCATTTAAAAATGTGCAGGTCAAAGAAAGTTATGAAAACAAGTAAAGAGTGTGAGTTCCAGACTTTACCAGTAGAGTACGTATAAAATTGAGTATAGTTAATAAGTCTGGTGACGGAGAGTTGGACAGAGAAATTATGAGACTGAGTAGAAAGTCGTGTTGCAAGAGTCCTCTCAATGGAGGAGGTTTTCGACGAGAGAGTTCAGAAGAGCACAGTCCATTGGAATGACCATATTATAGAGAAAGAGTGACGAAACAATACGACAGCCAGAAAAAGATTGGAGAGAATTAGTATGAGCAAAGGAATTTGTAAGACGAAAGCAGTGGACTTTTTCGCGAGGAGCAATATCTATGGAACCACCTCAGATGTGTGAGATGTACTCCATACAGGAGAGAACAACACCCCTACAAAGAGGAAATAACTGGGGTGGCGTTAAAAATTACGAAAACGCCTCAGAACACCTAACCTCTTAGAGGCATGTTTAGAAAGAGAATTAATGTGATCCTTCCAATAAAAATCACGAGAAAAAGAAACACTGAGAATATTGAGGAAAGGTGAAGGTAAGGATCGATGTTTTGGAAGAAGATGTCAGAGGGGTGTGGAAAGTTTTGTTTTATAGAAAGATGGAGGGAGTGAATTTTTGAGACATTGAAAACGACCATGTTTTCTATGTCCCAATTCGAAATTCGAGAAATTTCAGAGGTCATTTGCTCGAAGGCCACCCTTTTAGCCTTAATTAATTGTTGTAGGGAAGTGGAGGAAGTGTTGAGCTTTCATCATAGGAGTGGTAAGTGATGAAATAATAGAGAGAGAAAGTCATTTAGGAAAAGTAGAAAAAGAGTAGAGAATTAGAAAAGATCCCTGAGGAGCATCAATATTTATATATTTAAAGGAAGAAGGTGACCGCCTACAACAGCTGTTATAGAACAACCAGAAAGGAAATCAGGGTGAAAGATTAAAATATGGAAATCAAATCTTTTTGACAAACTCTATCAAAGGCTTTCGATAGGTCTAGCACCATAGTGAAAGATTCACCGAAACACTGAAAAGATGAAAACAAAAAGTCAGAAAGAATGGAAAGAAGATCACCAGTTGAGAGTTCTTTACGAAAGCCATACTGGCGATCAGGGATAAGATTAGAAAAATTGAGATACTTCCAAATCTTCCTGGTAAGGATAGATTCGAAAACTTTAGAAAAAACCTTAGGTTAATTAAATCTGACCATAGTTAGAGGGTTGAGAGGAGTCCCCCTTCTTAGGCAAAGGTTGAATATGCAAACAAGTTTCCAGCAAGGAAAGGTCGAAGTAGAGAGACAGAGATAAAATAGTTTACCATGGCAGAGTAAAAACTCAGAAGCATAAGCTTTGATAATCGCGGGAGGAACACCATCACTACCATCAGATTAAATGAGTTATAGGAGGTTCAAGAATGAGGAATTATTCTGAAATCGTCTAATGAAGAATTAGTGACAAAGGTTTCTGCGAAGAGTTCAGCTTTAGTAGAAGGTAAAAATGCAGTTGTGATATCAGAAGATACTAGAGGAGGAGAAGATGAGAAATCAAAGTTAGAGTTAGCATTTATTTGGCAATATGACAGAAAAGGGGAGAGGAAGAGGAACTAGAAAGATTACTGCATTTACGATGTAGAAATGAGTTTTTGGTGTCACGAAGAATAGATTTTGCACAATTTCGGGGAGAAATATAAGTTGAAAGAGTTTCTGGGGTTTGAAGAGGAGGGTAATCCCTGAAGGCAGTATCCCTACTGCGGAAATCATAAAAACAAGTAGAGTTACATCAAGGTGTGTTAGGTTTAGCTTAATTGAAAGAATGTGGAATGTACGCCTCCATGCCAGAGTTAATCACCTCTGTCATGCGATCTACACATTCCGAGCGACCCCTCCCAAGGAAGCAGTAATTATTCCATTTTAAATCAGAGAAAAACAACCTTAAATCAGACCAGTTAGCAGCACTGAATTGCCAGAAACGTCTCCTCGCCGAAGGTGGGGCCGTTCTTGCAGAAGACATGAAACGACAGAAAAAGATTCAAAGATAAGAATGTCATCGGATGAACCCAGAAGAAGAAGAAAGAGTTTAACAATGCAAGAAGAAGAATAGGATGTTAAAACAAAATCAAGTTACATGTTAGATTCATTACCGAGGCTGTCAGGAATACGGGCAGGGAGTTGCACCAACTGCTCAAGGTTGTTCTGGATGGAAGAGTCGTAGACGAGTTCACCGGCTGGATCATGAGAACTAGATGAAAGCCATAGGTGGTGAACATTGAAATCACCTAAAATGAATGATTTAGGAGAAGGGAGGAGAAGAAAGAATGTGTTCTATTTTGGAGTTTAAATATTCGAATAATTTTTTATAGTCAATAGAGTTGATACTCTTATATATATATATATATATATATATATATATATATATATATATATATATATATATATATATATATATATATATATATATATATATATATATATATATATATATATATATGATGAAAAAGATAGCAAATACTGTATGTAACATTATAATTTAATGAAAAATATAATATAATTACAAGTTAACTGTAGGTTTCGGTTTATATTATTTACTAAAGCCATTATCAAGAGGAGGCTGAAAA
>SEYY01000208.1:0-15853 GCA_009176605.1 Armadillidium nasatum
AATGGATATTTGGGCCAGTTATCCAGATTTTTATTTAACCAAGTGGGTGCATATAACCATAAATCAATATTTTCCATAAATTTTTTATATGAAACACCTCTAGTTAAAAGATCTGCTGGATTTATATCAGTATGTACATAATGAAAATAAAACTTAATATTATATTTTACCTTAATATTATTTATCAATGTAGAAACATCTTTTAATCTATTATTTACATATCTACCCTTAACCTTAGTTTCTCCAGTGAGAATCCAGTTAAGCACAACCTGAGAGTCCACACTTATGTTTATGTATTCAAATATAAATTTAGGATATGAATCAAGAATAGTTTCAATACATTTCAAAGCCAAATTTACACCAAGCAACTCCAGAGTAGGAATACTATAAGATCTCTTAGGGTTGACTGGTGTAACCTTACTTTTAGCAAACAAAAACTGATTACTTACATTACTAGAACTATAGGCAACAAACCCATAGCATGAAGAAGAACTATCACAAAAAATGTTTAAACCATAAGATAGACTCTCATTTAATGCTTGTCTAGGAAAAGGTATATTTCTTAGTTGTATTAAGTCTGGTTTTAGTTTTTCCCATTCAGATATCATCTCCCCAGGTAATTCCTCATCCCATTCTTTGTTTGCAGACCAAATAGCTTTCATCAATAACTTTCCTCTTATACTTAAAGGTAGTGTGAACCCTAAGGGGTCAAACAATTTGGAAGTCTCAGAAAGTACTTGTCTCTTAGTGGTGGCATTACCATAATTTACTTCTGACACATGTAAAGTATCATCCTCTAATTTATATTCATACCCAAGTACCTTTTCATACACACTTTCATGCTCTACCAACAATTTTTCATCTTTCATACACTTTCGCAAACTTTCACAATTTGTGGTCCAAGATCTTAATATGAAGCCACCTTCATACATACAATTATAGGCCTGATGGTAAAGTTTGTTAAGTTCTACAATGTTATTACCGGTAAATATTAAATTATCTACAAAAAAATTAGAAGACAAAATCTCTTTACACTTGTCATCAGGAAATTTTTCAATGTGATGTTGCATAATGTAATGAAGAATAAATGGAGATGCTGTATACCCAAATAGAATAGTATTATATCTAAAAGTAATCAATTGATCATTTCTATACCATAAAAAACAAAATTTATTTTTATCAAACTCTTCTTTTAATCTTATTGATAAAAATGCCTGTTTTATGTCACTTAAGATTACATAATTATTAGTTCTAAAAACAAACATTAACTTCAATAATGAATTCATTAAATCTAAACCTGTATATGAGGCTTCATTTATAGAAGGAGTTTGTTTACTCAATTTAAATGAACAATTAAATACTGGTCGTATTTTAGTAGTTATTTGTTCTGCATATCTTATAATAGGTCTGTGTGGTATGAACACATATTCATGTTTTTTATGTTCAGGAACATTAATTTCCTCTATAATCCTATCATCCTGCTGTTGCTTAAATACATCATCATAAGCAGTAACTAGGTTTTGACTAATTAATTTATTATATACTCTATTTAAAACCTTTAATGAAATGTCAAAATTAGAAGGAACTCTTTTTATTAACTCTTGTTTCCAAGGGAGAGTCACATGATAGTGACCATCTTTAAATGAAATCCCTTCTTTAAACTTACTTACCATTTCAGCATCATAATTAGATAGGTCATCATTATTATTAGAGTGAATACCTACAGATTCCATAGAAAATAAGTATTCTAGGCCATTTTCAACCTCAGAATCTATGAGAATATTTTCAAAAGGATGAAAATAACTTTTATTGGGGTTTAATATGAAGATTAACTACAGTATCATTCACCATGTCCGACTCTACATCTGTTTTAGAAGATATTACATTTTTATTATTTAAAACAATATTTTGTTTTCTATGCAAAAAGTTTTGTACATTACCAAAAGGGATATATTTATTAGAAAACTTTAAAGCAACTGCCTGACATTTTTGAAACTAATTCTAGAGAAGGAAAAAATTGTAATATGTCAGTGCCTAATATAGCTTGTATATGAAATTTATTTTTATCTTCCTTGACATTAAATGCAGAGTCTGCAAGGGGAATACCTTGGTTTTTAAATTCATGAATGACTTCATTAACATAATCTACTGTATAATTTAAATTTAAATTCTCATCTACTAAAAATGGCATACTAAAAACATCCATATCTGAAATCTTAATACCTAAAAGAAGTTGTTTAAACTCTCTTTGTTCTTTACCAATGAATGTTTGTACATTCAATTTCATACCATTCAAAGTATTATAATCAGGAATTATATGACTTAATATATCCTTAGATACATATGATCTCTGGCTACCACTATCCAGTATACATCTTACAGTCACCTTTTTATTGCCTCTTATTAAATCAATTGAAATAGTTGGCAATAAATAAACTCTATCTGCTTGTTGTTGAAAAGTTATACACAGACTGTTTACTGTATCATTTTTAGTTTCATTAGCCTCAATTTGAGGACAAAAAGCCGTTATATGTGAGTGTTCTTTGCATTTGAAACAATTAAACCTCAATTTATTGTTTTTACCAAAGCAAGTATCAGAATTATGACCAATTCCTGCACATCTCGTGCATAAATTTAAAACCTTAGCACGTTCAACTCTTTGCGCTACAGTGCTATATTTATCACACTTGTATAATGGATGATTTTTAAGCTGACACAATTTGCATACATTATACATTCTAGTATTACAAGGTTCATTTTTTGCATCATTATTTTTAGTTGCCTTTACATGATCCACATTTGTAGCAAAATTTTGTAATGAGTTAGATTTAAAAGATTTTTTAAATTGAGTTTTGGCGTTAGGCCTAGCTGTATGCATTTCTTTTTTAGTTTTACTCACAATGTTAAGAGTATTAATTACATCATTATAGTTTTGAAAGATTTGCTCAAGAGAAGGGTAGTTATTTTCTAACTTATGTATTAATTCTGATTTAAAAATTCTTGGCAACTTCTTAAAAATAATGTTACTTAATAATATATTACCAGCAGAGTGAGACCTCTAAAAAATTTAAATCATATACTTTTAATTCAAAAATTATAGATCTAACCTCATTAATAAATAACTTAGTATTTGTAAAATCTAAGTCATGACCTTCATCAATTTTTAGATCATTTAATTTGTTCATATATTCATTAATAATTAAATTTCTATCTAGAAATTCTTTCTTCAAAAGTTCTAATGCTACTTTATAATTATCATTATTTAATGACAAATGGCTAACAACCTTTAAAGCATAACCTTTGAGGTATCCAAAGAGATACATTAACTTTACAGAATCCTCAATGTCTGTTTTATTACCTATTACATTATTAAACTTGGTCAAAAAATTATGAAAGACCAACTTATTTTGTTCAGAACCATCAAATTGGTCACAATTGATTACAGGCAATTTAAAATCTTTATTTGAATTTATTTTACTCATCGTTTCAATAAACTGTTCATTAGAACAAACAGAATCATTTACCTGTGTCTTATTTTGTTCCAAATAATTACCGAAAATAGATATTTCTACAGACAGATCAAAATGATAGTTGGAAGACTTTTCTAATTCTTTATTAAAGAAATCAGGCTCTTTTATATCAATTTCTAGTTGTGACATTATATTTAAAATTGTATCATCTAAACTTTTTATTTCAAATATCTCATTATTTAATTTTTTCATAATTATTATCAAATATAAATTTATTTAACTTACTTTCACTTTCAAGATTCTTTAATTTATTAATTAACATAGTAATCTTTGCTTTATGTGTAGCCCTAGTTCTTATATATTTATTTATAGCTTCTTTACATTCAGCTATTATATCAGTTTCTTCTGATGCCATTGTTAAATTTATTATAGTAACTAATACCAACAATAATAAGATTATTGCTTAAATTTAATTTAAACTTAAAACTGAATAGGCCACTTTTATTACACAGTTTAAATAAATCATTAAAACACTTATGAACTAACAATATTAACTTAATATTAATTACCCAAAACACTTAATACTAATTTAATAACTAACGTTAATAACTTAATAACACTTTATTTTTAGGCTTTATCGTAATATTAATTATATTTAAGCGCGAGCTATTAAAAATTATTTCGTAGCCGTTCGTTATCCACGAAGCTCAGCTCTTAATAGTTACTTTTACTTAAAGTGTAAATTTTGCCACACGAAGTTTACAATATTTTAATTATTGAAATAATAATGACTTTTGGTATATTTATTATTTTTAAATTCAATATTTTACATGAAAATCAATCCTCTTACCTTCAAATAAATCCCCCCTCCAGCCCCCATAAGCATTAACCCAAAGTAAATGGCCAAATACCCTGAACAATACCCAAGAGAACCAGAAGGTTATGAATAGATTATTTTTCAGATGACTTTCTTGAAGATCAACTTTCAATAATTAAAATATTGACCACCCTTAAGCTATAAACTAGTCTTAAGGTATACTTATCTTTAGATTCGTAGTTTAGTTTTACAATCAATAATATTATAAACTTCACTTGCCAGAATTTATTAAAACCGACAATTAGTTTGTGAAATAGTTTATCACTTTTATAGTAGTATTTTAACATAAATTATTACAACAGTAATTAAACAAACTGTATTTAACAGCAACTGTTTTAATAACTTCTTTTAACACTGCACTTTTAACAATAGTTTTAACAAACTTCATACAGTAATACTTTACTATACTATACTGTACTCATACTGTACTTATACTAATTCGTCGTTCTAATTCTTTATATTATTTTTAATTCTGCGCATCGCTTGACACGCACATCACGTGGGCTAATATTTAAGCTACGTTTTAAAACGATATAATTTTGTAACAGTATGTTTTTTAACAATAAAAATTTTATATTTTAACAACACAAAAACATGTAATTTAATATGTAAATTAACATGTAATAATTTTATTAAATTTAACTTTTAATTATTTAACAATTTTAATAATATATATATATATATATATATATATATATATATATATATATATATATATATATATATATATATATATATATATATATTTAAAAATCTTGAAAAATTAAAATTCGTTTCCATAAAAATAAACAGAAATGTCAACACAGTGGAGTTTGGTGTGTAGGATGTAGCGAGTAACGAGTAACGGAAAAACCCGTTATAATTTGTAAAAATGGGGTAGCGTTACCGTTACAGCGTTACATTTTAAAACCCTTTGAAGCGTTACCGTTACTCGTTACATTTGTAACGCCCGTTACGTAACGCCGTTACATGTAACGCGTTACTGCCCACCTCTGTATTTATATATATATATATATATATATATATATATATATATATATATATATATATATATATATATATATATATATATATATATATATATATACTGATAAACATTTCAAATTTGTTGATATGAAATTGCCTTAAATAAAGATCTTTTCTTCACAATTTCAAATATATTAATTATTGATAAATTATTAGTTATAGTTTTGAATAATAGCCTTCTATAGTTTGAGATGCCAAAACCTATATAAATTCAAAACTTTGGAGTTGGAGTGAGTAACTCATTATACTCAGTTTGGGGAGATTAAAAATTTTGAACTAAATTTTTTATTGATTTTTAAGTAAGGAGGTACTTTGTTCTTGCCTTAAGAAATATCCTGTACTAATTTTTCCTGAAAGTCTGCTATAGGATGTAATTTATATACTAATAATAATTGGGATTTAAGTATTAGGTGAGTAGTCAGAT
The DNA here is from genome assembly GCA_009176605.1 of Armadillidium nasatum. Taxonomy (NCBI): domain Eukaryota; kingdom Metazoa; phylum Arthropoda; class Malacostraca; order Isopoda; family Armadillidiidae; genus Armadillidium; species Armadillidium nasatum. The sequence continues at coordinate 5,798 of SEYY01000208.1, forward strand.
ATGCAATGCTTTTCCTATTCTTTAATTTTCCCCATAAATATGTGTTAGTTTTATAATTTTACACAAGCAGTTTACATTCCTGTATTACTATTATATTTAAGTTATATAAAAACAATCTTGAAATTTCATTTGCAATTAGCTTTTATAATTTCATTAAACTGCTCACTCTTTAAGTGTGTAAATTTTTCTTCTGTTATTTTTGGGTATCTATAAATTCTTAGGTTTGCACCACATGTATGTTTAATGATTGTTAAGAATGTAATGATTATATTTTTTCTCATTAGGCACCAACAAAATCTAGAGAAGAGAGTTTCAATGAGTTACTTGCTTCTAAAAAAACAAATGAAATACCTTCTCAGCCAGCCTTGGAAGAAGAAAAACAGTCTCATAATGAAGTGCCATCTGAAGATCAGTTGACCAGCCCCTTGGAAAACGTTTGTACTTTATTATTATTATTATTATTATTATTATTATTATTATTATTATTATTATTATTATTATTATTATTACTACTGGTTTTAGTAATTTAAGTAGTGATCACTTGGTGGGTTATTATAGTAACTTGAAAAAAAAATTAAAAAAATAAATAAAAATTAGGTTATTTTGAACTAAATTTTTTTATTATTATTTTGGGAGCAAGAATAATTTTGTATTTGATATATTTAGTTTGGAAAAACTAGACAATTTTAATATTAAAGTTATTATCACTGTAAATATATATACTAACGTATATAGTGAGAATCATAAACAAAACTGGGATAATCCCTTTTGCATTTGAGTTTAAATTCAAACTTCAATGACTATTTTCTAATGAAAATTTTCCAAGTCTTGTCCTAGAAAGTTGCCTACTTTAAACCTTTAAGTTACTACATCGTTAATTAAGCAATTTTTTGAGCAAATAGTATCATTTTTCCTGTAAAACTTTTATCAACAAGATAAATAAAGACCTATAAAAATATTTGAGATTATCAAAATATGCCTTTGTTATTTATGAAGCAATTTTAAATTTTTTAAAATTTTTTTTTTGCAACAGTAATATGAATTCTAGATGTCCTAAATTTATAACATAGATCTAAATTACTAAGTAATACTTTCACTATGTTATTATTATTTTGGGAGCAAGAATAATTTCTTTATTTGATAAAATATATTTATAAATTTGAAAAAAATTGAAAATTTGAATTTAAGATGAGAATTTATATTCACAATTGAGATTAGAAGTAGGTGTTGCACTAGCATGTAAGTTTTTAAGAATGGAAAAGTTTATGATGAGTTCATTTAGTTCATTACAAAGATTAGAAAAACTATTAGTGATGATGAACAAGTCACCCATTATGATTTCAGGAAAAGGGAAAACTAGAGGATGTGTTCAATTTTGTAATCAATGATAATATTCAGAATTGTAGGTACATCGCAAAAATTGTCCTAATGAATCATTGGGACAAGTGACAAAAATGTTACATTAACATTTTCAATAGAGAAAAACATGATATGCTAAGCATAAGAAAGTAACTTCACCAATTTATTTTCTAATAAGAAAATAACTGAAAAAATTTGTTGTACGACATTTTTGTCACGTACCAATGATTCGTTAGGACAATTTTTGTAGTGTATAATTTAATGATAACTTAACATAAACTAATCTAGATCTAGATTGTCAAGGATACTTAATCTATAAGTTAGGGGACTCGAACGCCACGTTAATAGAGGTTTTTTAAAACAGCATAGTAGACTGTTTCTCATCACTTAAATCACCTATCTAATAAAACGAGAAATAAAAAGGAAGGTGAGGGTAATGTGGAGAGAAGGTTCTGAAAGTAGCAATTACTTTTTACACAAGGGAACCTAACTCATACATCCTTATTCCTAATATTATGTCAAGAGAGTACAAGGTCATTTATACAAATATGATATTAGATTTTGAATATATATATATATATATATATATATATATATATATATATATATATATATATATATATATATATATATATATATATATATATATATATATCAGAGGTGGGCATAAGCGCAAAATGAAGCGCAAAAGCGCAATTTGCGCTTTAAAAAATTTTTTTTTTTGCGCTTTTGCGTTTTGCGCTAAATTTCGAAAATGTGCGCTTTTGCATTTTGCGCTTAACAACTTTTTTAAGAGCGCAAAAGCGCAAATTTGCGCTTTAAAAAATATTTTGCGCTTTTGCGGAAGTTTTTTGAAATTAGCGCTTACCAATTTGCGCTTCATCATTTTTCTTAATAAAAAACAATTTTGGGCTTATATTTCAGTTTCTTATTTAATCAGCCAAATTTTATTACTCTTTCTGCTAATTAAAAGTTAATACTTAAACTAGGAATGCCGATATATAAAAAAATATCGATATTTATAAAAAATATCAAATTGTCCTCGATAATAAAATATAATATATATATATATATATATATATATATATATATATATATATATATATATATATATATATATATATATATATATATATATATATATATATATATATGGTTTATTGAATATTTTGTTTATTGGTTAATTTGTATGGAACAAAAGCCTTGTCTTCCAATATTTAATAAAACTGACAAGGAGGTAATTGCCGAGTACATCGAAATAATGACGCCTATTGCTGTTAGGCTGCATATGTTGCAGGATGAGAAGAATGTTTACGCGGGGGTTCTTTTGCCTAACCTCTTCCTCCTCAAGGATAATCTCTTGGAATTGCAACGAGAGGTGAAAAAACTTAACTATGCCAAAAGCTTAGTCAACTACTTACTTAAAGCAGCCAAAGCCAAACAAAGGGAAAGAAAAGGGATTTGAACCGAGGCTCAGCAGGATTTTTGATGATTGTGATTTACTTATGACAACAGCTCTGCACCCTCACTTGAAACTCGGAGTGGAACATAGGTTAAATGAGGGGAAGTATCCAGCTATCAAGACGAGGATATTGGAGGAAATAAAGGGTAATATTGCATCGAATTTTACTCCTCCACATCAAGGCACTGGAGGTGATGGGAATGAATCTGAAATGGACCCATTTAAGGTGAGCTATTTTTATAATTTAGAACAAACTTTAAGCATCTCTTATCCTATATATATATATATATATATATATATATATATATATATATATATATATATATATATATATATATATATATATATATATATATATATATATATATATATATATATATCACTGAGAGATAGAATGAGGGGTGAACTGGTGGGAGAGAAACTTGGGGTGGGATCAATTTTGGAATGCATAGAAAGAAACCAACTGAGATGGTTTGGTCACGTGAAGAGAATGGGGGAGGGAGAGAAACTGAGAGAGATGCTGGAATGGAGACTGGCGGGAAGACCAAGGAAGAGATGGATGGAGGCGGTAGAAGAAGCCATACAACGAAGGAAAAAGACACTGGAAAAGGTGGAAGACAACCGAATGTTTGAGGACAGAAATGCGTGGAGGAAATTTTGGAGGAGTAGCACCCGACAAGCGTCAGCCTACCGGTTTGGATGATGATGATGATGATGATGATGATGATATATATATATATATATATATATATATATATATATATATATATATATATATATATATATATATATATATATATATATATATATATATATATATATAATAGAGATCGGTTTGTTCCTCGGGAACCTTATTTTTAGCAAAAATAGGATTGCAAACAATGCGTAGAAAGGCATACTTGAAAGTTATTAATAGTTAACATTTATTGACAAAACCATATATTGTTACTATTTATAGGTAACATTTATTATTAATTTGACGTTTCGGGACAACTAGGCCCATTTTCATAAATAATTAGTCTGTGAACAGAAAATAAAAGATATTGTTATCAGATATGAAGCAAATGTTAAATAAAATAAAATGAAAATAGTTATGAACATAATATAATAAGGCACATAAAATACACTAAGAGTAAACAGATTTATGTTAGACACAAACATTAGTTAGTACAATGATACACTGAGGCGGATAATGAAATGATACATGTGAGTAGATTATGATTTAGTTGGTTGGATGAATGATGTAATAGAATGGAGTATGGGTATGGAGTGGTGTTGGAAGGGAGGAGTCATGAGATGAGGAGAGGGATGGAGGAAAGAGTCACATTAAGTTGGGGTTGGAGTTTTTTAATGTAAAGTGATTCAAGAATTTTTCTATCGGATTCAGAGGGTGCAGATTTTAAAATGGTAAAGTCGGAAAAACGGAAAGGGTGATTATATGTTTGTGTATGTTCACGGATGGAGAAGTGTTCAGGTGCTGAGGAAGGGAGATTAGTGCGAAAGGATGTACCCCTATGCTTGTGGACCCGTAGTTGAAGTTGTAGGCGCGTGTGACCTACGTAGCAGGACTTGCATCCTGCGCACGTAAACTTATATACTACTGAGGGTCGTAGCAAGTCAGGGAGGACGTCCTTTGTATGAGAGGAGTGAGCCTATAGAGAATGAATTTACTCCAATAAGGCGTGGATTAATTTGGGGAAAGAATCGTTGGAAAAGTAGATGGAGTTCTTTGTTGAGAGAAGGGGTTAGTGAGCCTAAGTATGGTGTTTTGAGGTGTATTAGTAGTTTAGGAACTGTCGGTATAGGTAATTGAGGTCGATAGATGCTATAAATGAATTCATGTATGGTAGTGTCTATGAGGTGAGTGGGAAAGAAGTTGAAAGTAAAAAATTCTTTTAGATATGTGAGCTCAAGGTGAAAATACCACCAAGAGGAACAGATGTTATATGCTCTATGTAAATATCCAATGATGGTTGTGTGTTTGAATGTGTAAGAGGTGGACCTGAGGAAATTTAGGCTAAGGAGGGAAGTAGTTGGTTTTCGATATATTGATGTTGTGAAGCCATTAGATGAGCGTGTTACCATGATGTCAAGGAAGGGGAGGGATCTGTTGTGTTCATCTTCACGGGAGAATTTAATGTTAGGGTGTTGATGATTAATATAATGGAAAAAGAGGTCTGATTGTTCTTTATTATTAAATATTAAGAAACAATCGTCTATGTAGCGTTTATAGATTAGGGGTCGGAAGGATTGGGGGCAGTGGTTAAGCCATAAGGATTCTTGATTACATAGGAAAATATTGGCGAAAGTAGGACCAAGGGGTGAGCCCATAGGCATACCATCTATTTGTTGGTAATAATTGCTATTGAAGGTGAATATGGTATCATTGACAGAGAGAGATAAAAGATATGTGCCTGATTATATTATGTTCATAACTATTTTCATTTTATTTTATTTAACATTTGCTTCATATCTGATAACAATATCTTTTATTTTCTGTTCACAGACTAATTATTTATGAAAATGGGCCTAGTTGTCCCGAAACGTCAAATTAATAATAAATGTTACCTATAAAATAGTAACAATATATGGTTTTGTCAATAAATGTTAACTATTAATAACTTTCAAGTATGCCTTTCTACGCATTGTTTGCAATCCTATTTTATATATATATATATATATATATATATATATATATATATATATATATATATATATATATATATATATATATATATATATATATATATATATATATATATATATATATATATATATATATATATATATATATATATATTATATATATATATATATATATATATATATATATATATATATATATATATATATATATATATATATATATATATATATATATATATATAATATATATATATATATATATATATATATATATATATATATATATATATATATATTATATATATATATATATATATATATATATATATAATACATGACATAATGTTCAAATGAAACTTAAAAAGATTTGAGTTCTTGATACCATTTCTAAATTTTTCAGAAACTGAAGGTCCCATATATCCAGCAGACACCTCTGGAGGAGAAGTTGCGGCAAACCTTGGATAGCTGGGATGCAGTAGATGTTCACCACAATACCCCTCTCACTAGGAACCTTTTTCCATGTGAATACCAAGAGGTCTGGGTGGACTTGTTTATGAAGTATAATACCCCATTACCAAGCTCAGCGGCCGTGGAGAAGTTGTTTAGTCAAGGCTCTGACATTCTAAGACCAAAGAGGGCAGCCATTGCATCCAGCAATTTTCAAAAATTTATTTTCATGAAAGGGAATATGACCCTTTTCAGAATGCAAGAGGAGAGCTACGAGGAGGAAGAGATCATAGATGGCTGAATAAATAATAATAAATTCTTTTTCATTTTTTATTATATATTTGCATTTATCAAATAAAATTTAAAAATAATTCATCTTTACATCCTAGCGCTATTTTTTTTTTGTTTTTTTTGTTTTTTTTTTTTTTTATTTTTTTTGTTTTTTGCTTCAAAATTTGCGCTTTAAAATTTTTTTATTTGCGGACATGTGCGCTTTTGCATTTGTGGACTAAATTTTTGAAAAAATGTGCGCTTTTGCATTTGCGGACAAAGTTTTTAAAATTTGCGCGCCCACCTCTTATATATATATATATATATAAATATATATATATATATATATATATATATATATATAATATATATATATATATATATATATATATATATATATAATATATATATATATATATCAACACACACACATATTTTTGGTATTTGATAAATCTTTTAAGGGATCAGATAAAAAATATGCGGTGATAATGAAATGTACACTTTAATAAAACTCCTATTTTGCTCACTTTGAAAATATATTACTAGAGATGATAACAGACAACTAAAAATCGATCAGGGAGTTAGCTGTGAGTCGCAAAATTCAAGCTCAGGGTCAGAAAATTACTGAAAGAGCTTCTCAGTTTCCATTAACACTAAACTTGAATGCAGATGGCTACTCGAACATGATTGAATGGAAAAAGGAAAATGATCACTCGACCACCAATTATGAAGGAGTTTTCTAATGATGAGATTTATAATATAATGTGGGGCATTCAGCATAATGATTTAATAATGTGTGTGAAATATTGCAGTTGTGCGACCCCCTCCCCCCTACCCTTCACACACGCTCGCGCCATTTTGATAGAAATAGAGATATTTTTAAAATTTTGTTTTAAAACTCTACTTGGAAAAATCTACCAACTAATTAATGGATTCAATATTGTATGTAATGTTCTAAACACAAATAACCGAAGTTTCACAATTTCACACATGAACACATATTTTGAGTACAAATCTGAACTACAGCATAATGAAATTTTATTAGTTTCAGTTTTGTTGAGTTGTAATATTTCAAAGTTTGGTTTTGAGTAAGCATTTTTTATGATATCAATGTTTAGTTAATGTATAAAAGAGACTGAAAACTAATATGTACAGTCGTCATCAGAAGTTTGTCCCTAATTATTGATACACATATTTGTTTAAAAAAAAAAAAAAATTTGCAGTGATTGGTTTGTCATTTAAAGATTTAGCCAATCAGTATTTAGTTTAGCTAAGCCCACATTTTTTATTTTCTTGTAATGTGGAATATATGGTTTATATAAAGACACAGTTAAAGTTGAAATTCTAGTGCAACAAAAATTTACTTTAACATTTCATATTATAATATTTATTATAACATTTCTTTAACATTGGAATTAAATTTACCACAGCAAAATTATTTACGAAATGATCAGGTAACTTAGAATTGTAATTAATTTAAACCAGAATTTAAAATGTTTTGTTTTATTTAATGGTTTTATATATATATATATATATATATATATAATATATATATATATATATATATATATATATATATATATATATATATATATATATATATATATATATATATATATATATATATATATATATATATATATATATATATATATATATGTGCTGAAAGAGTGGTACGCAACTGTTTCATAAACCAATTGTCTTCCTGCTTCTGCATGATTTACAGAGAATGTCACGATACGCTGGAAAATTCTGTGCATTCATTGGCTAATGTTGCCATGTATATCTCTCTCTTTGTGACTAATCGTAATGGAGAACATTTCCCTCATGTCTCGCCTTATACTAGGGAGTGTTCGCCGAGCTTCTATAGTGGTTTCAACCACCCAACACAAAATATTTCAGCACGCTTACATTTACGACTTTTATCTAAATTATTTTAATTAGGGCTCAGGAAAGGAAGCCTCAGAGTTGGTGAGGATGTAACCAAAAATTGTTCTATAGTCCTTCAACTACATCCACAGCTTTAAAGTTTATGAATTCTGGTTATGCGAGTCGTCCTGTCAATGATCTTCCTAGATGTCCCGATGGATAGCCCATCAGTTTTTACACTGATTTCTGGAACCTTCACGAACTTAAAACGCTGACAACAAAAACTTATGTTTTATTCTATTCACCTCCTCATTTCACTTCCAAAGGTGGTTGTGTCTATGTCAGAGATGATGTTTCTTGTTATTGTGTTCCATATTTGAAGCCGTCTGATTTGTTTTACCTTTTGGTTTCATCTGTCATGCCAATTTGCGAAAATATTTTTGAGCTATTTTTTTATCTCCAAATATTACTGACGAATTTAAATAATTAATTCGTCTAGTTTTCAACTTAAAACACATTCCTTCTCCTCCATTCTTTTTTTTTTTTTTTTTTTTTTTTTTTTTTTTTTTTTTTTTTTTTAATTAAAAAAAAAAAAAAATATATTTTTTTTGTGGAAATTTTAATGATCTGGTAAACTTACTTTGCTCTTTTTAAATGACAATGAATTTAAACAACTGATGCAGTCCTCTATGCGTATCCCTTATATTCTTGGAGATAAATCCTACTTTCTTGCTTTCTTGATCTTTTTCTAACTTCTAATGCATCTGCTTATACTTTTAAGGGGGCCCTCCATAAACACAGTCCTCCATTTTTGGGGGTGTGAAAATTTTTTTATTTTTTAAATATGTTAAAAAGGCTTTTCATAATTACATACAGTTCCTGTAGGATAGCCTTTCAAAGTTACACATGTTGAATGACCTTGAATATGGCGGTATATAGGGCACACAAAGTGAAAATTTTTATTTTTTAAATTTTTAAAATACTTTGGTATATTTTTATAGCAAATTTTCTTCTGATTGCAAATATGCAATTAATTTTCTGTAATTCTAAATGGTTACTGGGATATAACCACTCAAACAAGAATTATGCGTATAATTTACAAACTATTGGGCATTTCTATTTCCCCAATCTGCTCTTTTTTTTAAGCAGGTTTTTAGTAAACTTTAGGCTGATTGCAAATCTATAATTAGTTTTTCATAATTCGAAACAGTTGATGAGAAAAAGACTTTTAAAAAAACCTATGTAGAAACCTTGAAACAACTTCCTATGACTCGGACAAGATAATTTTTTTTTTCCAATATTAATATTTTTTGGCATATCCTTATAGAAAATGTTCTCCTAATTCCAAATATGTACTTAGTTTTTTATAATTCCAAGTGGCTACCGAGATATGACCACTTAAACATGGAATATAATTCATATGCAACAGAATGCATATTATGTTTAAGCGATTTTCTTGAAATAACATTTTTCAAAGGAAAATTTTCGCCAAAAAATTTTTTAGTATGCTACGATCTTTAGACTCCTACATTTGTTTCAGAAAGGAAAAAGAAAAAATTAAAAAATTATAAAATTATATATATATATTTTATAAAGGCTTTAGTAAAAAAAAAAACCCGGTTCTTGCCATTTTCAAGGAATCATTTGAAATTTTAACCTAAATATACAAAATCGGACAACTTGATAAAACTCATTTGTGTATATATATATATATATATATATATATATATATATATATATATATATATATATATATATATATATATATATATATATATATATATATATATATATATAGACAAAAATGAACACTATAACCGTGTTTTGTTTTATACAATTAAACTTGAGCCTGAAAGAGGAAGGATGGTTGCTCCTTCGAAAGCCTCACTCTTTTTAAATTTTTTGTTTTTTAATTGGTATATATATATATATATTATATATATATATATAATTATTATATATATATATATATATATATATATATATATATATATATATATATA
>SEYY01000208.1:15953-18453 GCA_009176605.1 Armadillidium nasatum
TTCTCTAAATATATTCTTGGTGAATATTTTAACGGTTTATTATCATTATTTAGCGTATATTGAGAACAGTTAGCTTTATAGCTGTAATTATCCCATTTATTTTTATAGAAATCTTTTAAATAATTACATGATTTACAATTTTCGTTAGTTTCATGTTTGTGTAAAGAACATATCATTTCCATTATTTATTATAGATTTTTTTATTATAACTCAATTTCAAGCAAACCAGCAGTGAGCGTGCTCAAGTAATCATTCATTTTTTTCGGGAAGAGCCTCGTAGCCTCTAAGCATCCCACCTCCGGTCTTAAACAAACATTTATAAGTAGTATACAAAACGATGAGCGAGCGAAGCGAGCGAGTACCGGGCCATCACCGAATGATAGCGAGCGCAGCGAGCGAAAATGAGGGGGTGGCCCGGTACCATCGTTTTGTATATATACATTATATATATATATATATAATAATATATAATAATATAATATATATATATAATATATATATATATATATATATATATATATATATATATATATATATATATAAATATATATATATATATATATATATATATATAAATATTGTGATGTTGAGCCAAATGGTAGCCACAAGTAGGTATGTGGAGGCAAACACACACAATCTGAACTTCTTTAAGAGTGGTGAAGAAAAAGGAAGTCTGGGTTTTATTCTTTTATTTTACATCCAAAAATAAATGGGATTTGGTAATTCAACAACAACAATGTAAAACATGAACCCTGTCTGGAAGGAAAGACAAAGGTACAATAATTTATTTATCCCTATGAATCACACAACCCACATCCCTGACACTGTCCCGCAACAGCGCACAAGAATATGCATTGTGATAATTCACAATGGATAAATGCAAATTTGTAAATAATAATTTGAAAAATAAAAATTTGGATATATATATATATATATATATATATATATATATATATATATATATATATATATATATATATATATATATATATATATATATATATATATATATATATATATATAGTGAATAAAAAATGTAATTTTAAAAATAATAAAAATAAACACATAATTATAAAAGTATTTAAAGTAATGTAGTGACCCTACCTAGCAACTTTACTATCCTGGCAACTAGAGGCTAGCGAGAAATCCTCCTCAGGCTGGTGGTAATCAAGAAGAGCAACAGGCCAAAAGATGATGTTTTTACTGTGAGGGCTACACTGGAGAGCACTGAAGAGAAGGGAATAAAGGACATAGAAAAAGAGGAACGCTAGATAATTTAATCTATGATAGCCAATATTTAGCACGAGCCACAATAGCAAAATAGTATAAGTAGGCTCACCTGTGTGGTTAAAATTGACTGTTGAGCTAGATGCAACAGTGGAGAACTGCACTAACAACACCGGCAAAATATGACTGGATTATTACCAATGATAATAACAAAATAAGCACCGTAAAGCCAAAAATATTGCAAGCCTAGGTTAGTGAGTGTCGTTTGTGTCGTAAACGTGCCATAAGGAGACGCCGAACGCGAAAGAGTATGGTTCCGAAAACCACAGTATAAATTTACTATACAGTCGAAGGAGAGGGAGAAGAACCAGAAGAACGCTGTGAAGAAGGCGGAGCTGGAGGTGAAGGAGGTGGTGGATGCGAGTCAGTGGAAGAAGAAGGAGGAGTAGGAAGAGTAGGAGATGAAGGGCTATCTGGCACATGTTGTTGGAAGGCACGAAAGGAAGAAGAAAAGAAGAATCCTCAAAATCGTCCGGAGGATCTGGAGAAGATTAAAAAAATGCAGGTTTAAGTCTATCGATGGAGACAACTTCCGTCCGACAAGGGAGCTGAAGAAGGAAGGTTTTCTCCCGACGACTTAAAACCTTATAAGGCCCCAAATATCGAGCTTGCAGCGGAGCTCGATGAAACTCTAGGCGTACAAAAACATGTGTACATGTAGCAAGGTCTTTCGGAATGAAAGAGTGTTTGCAAGCGTGCGTGAGTGCGTGGTGCAGAAGGTTTCCACGAAGTAGAACACTGGCGGAGACGAGAGAGGTAAGCGTAAGGGACGGAAGACGAAGGAGAAACCGAAGAGTCATCCGAATGCAACTGATGGATCCCAAAAATTTTTGGTATTTGATAAATCTTCGTAAGGGATCAGATAAAAAATATGCAGTAATTCTGAAACGTTCACTTTAATAAAACTCCTATTTTGCTCACTTTGAAAATATATTATTAGAAAAGATAACAGACGACTGAAAATCGACCATATATATATATAAGTATATACATCATATATATCGATCGACCATATATATAATTCAATCTAAGTGTCAGAATACTACTGAAAGAGCTTCTCGGTTTCCAGAAACACTTAATCCAGATGGCTACTCAAACATGATCAAATTGTTGAAGAAAATGATCACTCGACCACCAATTATCAAGGATTTTTCTAACTATGAGATTTATAATATTACAAATGAGTTGGTTAAAATTGTTTGCAGTTACGTTT
>SEYY01000208.1:23453-35953 GCA_009176605.1 Armadillidium nasatum
AAGTAAAAAGAAATTGGCCTTTCTTCTATATGCAATGAACAAATAGACATAGACTTAAGATGCAGTACTTTTATCAGTCAAATTAATAGGTGTTATCATGATGCCTTCCAAATTAAAACTAAGCAGTTAGGTGGTAAAAGAATCCAAAATCCATGATTAGCATTAGGATTATAAAATTCAGCAAATCAAAAATGCAAACTCTACCATAACTACAAACAAGGAATCATCCCTCTTCAATTATAAAACAATTATACAACCTGTTAAAAGTACTATTTAAAAAGGCAGTAAGAAAATATTACACTGATAAATTCTGCCAAATGAACAATAACTCAAAAGATACATGGAGCCTCATAAACAATCTAATCAGTAAAAAGAAAAAGCATACCCATGTTATAAACAATCTAACAATAAATGGTGGTCTCAACAGACGAAAAGGAAATTTCAGATTCATTTAATAGTTATTTCTCAAAATTAGAAAGGATATTTTAGCAAATAAATCATCAAGCCCAACAAACTTTGAAACATTTTACCTCACTGCAACTCTATTCTTATTTGAAAATATGGCATTCAATGTTCAAAATATAATTGCAGACCTAAAAAATAAGAAGTAATATTTTGAACATCCTAAACCACAAATACAAGCTCTTGGCAGATATCTTTCCCTCCACTAGCACGCTTATTCAATGCTTCAGTCCTTTCAGGTGTATTACCTTCTGCTCATAAAATTATCTGTGATTTCTGTCTTTAAGAAAGACGACCCCTCCTTCCATAAAAACTACAGACCAATATCCATCACACACACTATTAGCAAAATATTTTAGGAAAATAATATTTAACCAGCTGACCAATTATTTTACCTCAAACTCATTACTTAGCAATTTCCAGTTATAATAACTGGAAATAATAACTTATCTATCTGACTGAAAGAAAAACTTTACAAATTTAGAAATTAAAGACTTGTTCACCCTTCAGTTATTAGATTGTACAAAAGCTTTTGACACAATAGATCATGACTTCCTATTAACCAAATTCAATAGGCTGGGCTTCAATGGATTAAACTTACATTGGTTTAAAACTTCTCAAAGGAAGAAAACAAAACGTAAAGTTGGGTGATATACTTTCTAATACACAACAAATAAAAACTGATGTTCCACAGGGGTCCATACCAGGGTTGGTGATTTTTTGATTTTTTTAAAAAAATCAAAAAATCAATGATTTTGATTTTTTTGATTTTTTTAAAAAAATAATAAAACTTATTTTAATTTGTTTTATTTTGTCATATTTTTTGATACATAATGATATAACAGATATATTAGTTCCTTCTTACTGTGTTAAAAAACTTTAAAGCAGTTTATATATTAGAAATATAACTTACTTAATATTTGGTTCAAGATTTCATATAGGGTAATACAAGAATCTGATCTTCATTAATATAATTTATCCAATATAGAACTGTTAGAGTTTAGAATTCCTAATATATATTCAATCAAATCTTCAACAAAATTTTGTTGAGCTTTAATCTAATGCAATTTGAGGTTATAGACAAAAGAGAAAACAGAAAAGACAATTCCTTTTAATTTTCAACCATTTAAATTTTTATACAACATTATAAGAAAACAATATTCCTCTATATAAATTATAAAAGAAAGAAAATTTATGCACTTTTGATGCATAATCATTAATCCATAAATTAAATACATAACTTGCAAAATATATATATATATATATATATATATATATATATATATATATATATATATATATATATATATATATATATATATATATATATATATATATATATATATATATATATATATATATATATATATATATATATATATACCTTTTTTTTTTTTTACCTTCTCACCCCCTGACCACCCCCTGTTGAGGCGGCCACACTTCGCTAATGAAGCCTCCCGCCGCAGTCGGTCTCGTCCAGAGATCTTCCAAAGAAGTGATGCCCCAGAAGATTTTGGGGCGACAGTTGGAGGGACAGTCTAAAAGAAAGTGTTTTACGGTCTCCGGGGCCCTTTTGCATCTGGTACAAGTGGAAGATGTTGCCTGGTTTAAATTGAAATTGTGTTTGTAATGTTGTAAGTTTGGGTGGTGCCCGCATCTCAATCTTGCTAGTGAGATTTGTAAGTGTCTTGGGAGGTTGTTGGAGTCGGTGTTTATTTCGGGAGGATGTTTACTTCGTTAAGGATGCTGTTTGGAGGTCTGTTGATCATATATGAATGTGTTAGTTGAGTGTGTATATGTTTGGTTGTTGTGGTATTGGGGGGAGGAGGGGGTATGTGATTTAGGATCTGTTTGTAAAAGGCGCCGGTGGACGATGGAGGCTGTGTTAGTCTCTGTGGGGTAGGTTGTAGGAGAGTATTGTGACATGGGTGAGTGGGTAGACGTGTTTTTGCGTAAAATTGGGTGCCTATCATTTCGAGGTAATTCCTTATAGGTAGTATCTTGGTTTCGTTATATAGGTGTTGTTGAGGGGTTGTGCGTGTGCAGCCGGTGATGGTGCGAAGGGCTTTATTTTGCGTTATTTGGAGTGTCGTTAAGTTTTTGTCGGAGAGCAGAGGGTGCCAGACAGGGGAGGCGTAGTTAATGGTGGGGCGTATAAATTGCTTGTAGATAGCAATTGAGGTTTGTATGTTGTTGTTTATGTCTGTGTTGGCCACTGTTTTGAGGATGTTGAGTTTTCTGTTTGCGGCTGATGTGGTATTTTGAATGTGCTTGGAGAAAGTGAGGTGAGTGTCAAATGTTAGGCCGAGGATTTTTGGGGTTTTGTTGAAGGGTATAGGGGTGTTGTTTAGTAGGACTTGTGGGTGGGTGTTGGATATGTGTTTTTCTGTTGTTATAAGGGTTATGGAGGATTTGTTTGGAGATGCCGTCATCCTGTTTTCTACTAGCCAAGTTTGGAGTTGTGTTATGTAGTCTTGTGTGAGAAATGTTGCAGTGGTGAGGTTTTTGGGAGTGGTGGTAATAGTTAAGTCGTCGGCGTATGATATTATGCGGGTGAAAGTTGTTTGGGGTTGAGGGAGGTCTGCTCTGTACAGGTTGAATAGAGTGGGGGAGAGTATGGCTCCTTGCGGAACTCCGTTTCTTAAGTTGATGGTACGTGATTTATGGCCGTTTTGTTGTATTTGGGCGGTTCTTCCTGATAGGAAGTTGGTTAGCCATTTCTTAGTGTTTGTTGGGATGTTGGATTGGAGGATTTTATGGATAAGATTATGTTTCGGGACAGTATCGAAGGCTTTGTTTATGTCAATTGCTATTAGTATAGTTTTGTGATAAGGTTTATGGTTTAGTCCGTTAATTATAGGTTGGATGATGTTGGTAAGAGCAGTGGTGGTGGAGTGGTTGGGTTTGAACCTGTGTTGGAAGTTTTGTTGTGGGATGAATTGAAGGATAGAATTTAGGATTAGTTTTTCAAGAAGTTTTGAGATGGTGGATAAAAGGGAGATTGGGCGGTAGAAGGAGGGGTTTGAAGGGTCTTTACCAGGTTTTAGTTTAGGGATGATTAATGCTTTTTTCCATTGGGGGGGGATATAGTTGAGTTGGATTGATTTGTTGAAGATGGAGGTTATGTATGTGATTGTGTGGTTGGATAGGTGTTTTAGGTGAATATTTGATATGTTGTCTGGTCCTGTTGCTGGAGAGTTTTTGATAGTTTTAATGGCGTTTTGAGTGTTTGTGGGTGTGATGACGTTTAAGTTGTTTTGGTTGTTGCGTAGCGTTTTCAGTTTTCTTATTATTTTCTTGTTTTGTGGGTGGGTAGGTAAGCTACTTTGCTTAGCGAAGTGTGTGGCCAGTAGGTTGATGTGTTGTTTGGGAGTTAATGGGGTTTGTGTAATGGGATTGGTTGGAGTTTCATGAGTGTGGAGTGGGTTGTTTTTTGCGTTGTGGATTGTGTGGATTGTTTTCCAGACTCTTTTGCTGTTAGTGTTGTCCAAGTTTTTGATGAGGAAGTTTTGGTAGTTGTTGGTTGTGTGAGTTTTTATTAGGGTCGATATTTGATTGTTAAGGGTTTCTAATTGAGTTTTGGTGAGTTGAGTGTGGGGTTGTTTTGGCGTTTTAGTGCGTTCCTTTGTTTTATGAGAGAAGTGATTTCGGGGGAGAGGCTAGGTTCATATTTTTTAATGTGGCCTTTAGGGATGTAGATGTTGGCTGCTTTCTGGATTGTGTGGGTGAGATGTTGAATAGCTGATTTGAGGGAGGATATGTTTATAATTTCGTTTGTTGTGAGGTTTTCGTCTATGTAATTGGAGAAACCGGTCCAGTCTGCTTTTTTGTAGTTGGTAAATGTGGTTTTAGATTTGTGGAGTGGGTTTGTTTTTGATGTGGTATTTTATAATTATTGGTATGTGGTCGGAGTTTAGATCGGTTTCGGTGGTCCAGTGTAGAAGAGGGTGAATGTTTGAGGAGCAAAAGGTGATGTCTGGTGATGTGGGGGATTGGTTGGATTGCGGGGGGATTCTGGTATGGAGTTTTGTTGTTTAGATGTCCAATGTTCGATGACGTGTTTCCTTGCGGAGGCTTGTCGGGTGGTGGCATGAAGTCTCCGCATAATAGGAGATTAGGGAGGTTTGTTATTGTAGTAAGGTTGGGTAAGTAGTTTGATGGACAGTGTGTGGATGTATGGTGTGGTATGTACAGGTTTACTAAATTGTGCGTATATATATATATATATATATATGACAAAAACTAGCCTAGGTTAGAGCCAAAATCTTACCTTGATGGTTTCTTCTCTGGTACTGATAGTCCTTCCTTGAGACCAAATCAGATACCAGATATTAGCCTAATCCACCCTACGGCCCCCAGGACAACTACAACACCGAGCGCTCAGAAATTATAGCAACCCAGATACCCCAACGTGAAAAAGACCCCTCTGATATCTAATCTGTCTGTGATTAGTTGTAGTTTCAAAACCAACCAAAAATAAACTATTCCTTTTGTTGTTAGAGTTTCCACTCTATAACTTATATAACTTATAATTAATAATCTTAAGCTTAACGTTATCAACTTATAAAAATTAATACAAAGGGAGAATCCTATGACCCTTCCCTAAATAACTCCTTTAACCTTATATATATAACCTGTAAACCTGAAAAAGAAAAACCTTTATATAAAACGAGTTATAATAGATAAACTCCCTTCTCCTTCTAACTCCTTCCAAACCCTAAACCATGTCTCTCTGCTTTCGATCAACCTATCACCACATACGTCTTCTTCTGCTCTTCTTCTTCTTCTCTTCTTCTTAAACCTATAAAATATACAATCTTATACCTTTCTCTCTCTCCCCCTTTTCCCCTCTACATACTCTTTGATTAAATTACCATCTACTCTACCTTTGGTAAACACATCTGCTATTTGACATTTCGTATTTACCCATTCTACCTCTTGTATCTTTTTCAACTCTAAAACCCATTTTATCCAAGCTATGTCTATCCTAAGATTTTTACTTAATACCTTTGTTTCCGAATATATCGCATTCTTTAGGGTTTTACTATCTGTATAAACTTTAACTTTTAACCTAGAGCCTCCCATTATTTCCAACCAGCATTCGCTCAAAAATATACCTGCCTCAATTCCTTCTATCAGCCCTATAGCTTCAGCCTCAATTGTTGATCTTGCCACTCTTCTTACGCATTTTGATTTCCACACAATTGGGCACCTATTTCCTTCATTATCCCTCACCGCTACTATATATCCTATCTGAGGACTGTCATCTATGCTATTTCCAAAAGAGGCATCCGTAAAAACTTCTATTTCCACCTTGTCCCTCAATTTTGCTAACCAGATGCCTACTCTCATTTGTTTTGCCCTTTTTAATATGTTTATAACTTTTCTGATTTCCTCCACTTTTCCACCCCGGAAATACCTACTTCTTTCACTTACATAATATGATAAATCTGGTCTTGTTTGACAGCTGATCCAATTCATTTGTCCTACTAATGATCGATATAAAGTAAGCTCTCTACCTTCCATTTCTCTATTCCCAAAGAACTCTTTACTATCGGGTATAATTATGTCATCTATATACTTATTTTGTTCCAGCCACACACCTCCTTCACTTTCCTCTATCTTTATACCTATGTATTTAAATTCTGACACTTCCTCAGTCCCTATCTTTAATCTGTTTTTGATACCCCGGATTATGTTTTCAAAGAATTCCTTGTTGCCTCCAAAACAAAAGTCATCTACATGAGTACACATTATTCCTATCAAGTTTCCTTCTTTTTTCCAAAAAAATAGTGCTGGTTCCAACTTACTCTTTACACCCCCTAACTCAGATATAATCTTAACTACTTTATCAAACCATACCCTAGCTGCATCCTTTAAGCCGTATACTGTTTTCTTTAACTCCCATAACCCTGTCTCCTTAGCTTCTTTCGGCGGGGTAACCCAAACTTTTCTTTTGATCCTATCTCCCTGCAAATAAGCTGTTTTAATATCGATTGAGTTGCATTTCCATCCTTTCATTTTCATCAGTGTTAGGCACATCCTCAGTACTTCTCCTGAACACGTTGGAGATTCAGTTACCAGCTCCTCTCCTTCCTCCTCAAAACCCCTAGCAACCAATCTAGCCTTACACACTGCTTCTCCATCTTTAATTTTCTCTGTCATAACCCACCTTAAAGAAATTCTCTTTTGACCTTTATCCTTGACTCTTTTAAAAACCTCATTTTCTTCCCAATTCTCAATTTCAAGCAATTTCGCCCTCAAAACCCTTTCACTTTCCAAACTATTACCTAACCATACCTCCTCTTGATCACTGATCTCTTCCACATCTGTCATATCTCTAAAATCAATCCAACTTTCTTCTCCATTTTCAACATTCTGTACATTATAACTGTCACTCCACTTTTTGCTCTTTGCTTTTCCGGCTCTACTGAGTATCTTTACCTTCACTTTCTCCCCGTTTTCCCTCTTTGTTGCTTTATATCTCTTGCCTATCTTAATTGTTACTACATCCCTCTCCTCTTGTTCCTCTGGTTCCTCCTCTATTACATCCTCTTCATCATGATCTCTCTCTTTTTCCTCTTCTTCCTGAATTCTATCGTATTCCACTTCATAACCCTCCTCTTCCTCATTTTCGCTGTTATAAGAAATACTCTTATCTACTGTTTTCTTATCTTCTTCTTCATCCCCATCATCTTTATCCATCTTTTCTGTCTCCTCATCTACCTCTTTTTGACCACAACCAGCTAACCTAGTAATGTGCACTCTTGCAATTTCTCTTAAAGTACCACCATGTTTTACTATTACAACCTTCCCATCTCTTCCTATAACTTTTGCAGGGCCTCTCCAATTATTATCTATTTCTCTTTTATAATAAACCTCTTCCCCAGGTTCTGCTAATTCAAGCTTATGTTCTCTTATTTGTCCTCTCATAGCTCTTTTCACTCTATCCTCTGCCTCCTGCTTTATATGAGCCTCCCTTGCCTTTTGTATTCCTTCTATTGTTTCTTTTAGCTGTTCACTCTCTTTACCTATTACCCCCACACTTCTTTCTTCCTCATCAGTATTATTCGGTAGCTTGCCATTCTTACCAAACACCAACTGGTTTGGGGTGTATCCTCCTTTATCCATCAACCAATTCTTTGCTCCTACCGACCAAAGCAAGCAATATTCTTTGTGGCACCCCTCCTCTCTCATTTTTCTCATAGAATCTTTCAACAACCCTACCATCTTTTCACATCTTCCATTACTCCAGGGGCTCTCAGCTGCTGTTGCTAGTTGCCTTATACTGAACCTTTCACACATCAATTTCATCTCTTCGTTTTGAAACTCCAGGCCATTGTCACTCAGAATCCTTTCTGGAGCACCAAATATACTTATCCATCTTTCCAAGATCTTTCCTACTATTTCCTTAGGTTCCTTACTCTTTACCCAGCTTGCTTGACAATATCCTGTTCCTAGATCTAACATAACGAGAAATTTACTTCCTTCCAGCTCCCCTAAATCCATGGATATAGTTTCATTAAACCTTTTTGCCAATGATAACCCTACTGTGGGTCTACTGGGTGTCTTTTTATACCTTATACATATCTCGCAATTATCGCTCAACTCATTTATATCTTTCTTAATATCCCTCAACATATCTTCTTCCATTTCCTCTCTGTACGCATCCTTAATCAGGTCCCCCAACCTTTCTTTACTTGGATGTCCGAATTGTACGTGTAGTCTCGTTAATATCTTTTTCCTTTCCTGCTTATCCTCTAAACTACCCTTCACATTACCCTCCCACCATATTTCTTTCTTTATACCTCTTCTTAAACTTATCCTTAAATGACCTCTTTCATCTACTCTTAACGGAACTCTGACGTTCCCAAAAGCCCCTATTGTCATTTCATAATTATTTAAATTAATACTTGCTCCCATTTTCCTTAAAGATTCCCTCCCTAGTAACCATGGTATGTCCCCTTGTACCACATCTGTTATCAAGTAAAAACTCCCAACTATATAATGAACATGGTATTCTTAATCTTTTAAACGCTTTATATTTAGATTCCCCAAAAACATAATTCCCTTCTATAACTTCCATTGTGTTTTTAACCTCCTCTCTTTCTCTCCAGCACATACTTCCCAATACATAGCCTAGTCACTTCTCCCCTATTACATTGGCACTACAACCAGTGTCTACAATCGGCCAAATGTTACCGTACTCATTCAATTCTTCTTTTCCGTCTCTTTCTCCCATGAATGCTCTTGGACTCTTATCTCCATTGTCTCTCATTTTCCCTACCTGCTGTTTTACGTTATCAAAGAATTTTCCTCTACCTCTTCCAAACCCACCTACAATAATTCCTTTTGGTCCTCCTTGTCCTGTCTGATCACTTCTCTGATTTCTGTCACCAACCACTTCTTCCTGTCTTTTCCATTTACCTTTCATGGGACATGCTGCAGCGAAATGATATTCCGATCGACATAAGATGCACCTCATGGTTTGCCCGTATCTGTTCTTTGGGTTTAATCTTTCGTTCTCCTTTCCTTCATTCTTACCAGTACTGACGTCCTGACCTTGTACCAGCCATTCCTTGGTCTCTTTCTTCCCTATTCCTTCACAGATGTTAATCAACCCAGTTTTAAATTCCTCGAACAACCAATCACCTTTTCCGCAATAAGCCAACACCATCTGTCTTTGGTTTTCCCCTACGTTAGCACCTTCTAACAAATGAACACACCTCATATCTTCCCCTAGGTCCACCTTTCCCTGCTTTTTTACAATTATTTTCAATCATCTCATACCTTGCCACATAATCTCTTATTGACTCATTTATTTTCCTTCTTATCTTGAAAAATTCCAGAATCTTGTCATACCTATCTCTATTCTTCTCTTTTCCAAATCTCTTATCCAACACCTCCAATACCTTTTCCATCCCTGCCTGTCTCTCCAAACCCTCCAGTTCGACGTTGTAAACGCTTTGAAATGCTTTTTCTCCTAAGCTAAGCATAATCTCACCTCCTGGACACTCCAAATATTTACCTTCCAGCTTAAACCACAGCATTACTCTTTTTCTCCACATGTCGTAGTCTTCTCCCTCTATACCGCCGTCAAATGTAGGGCACACTCTTTTACCTCTTGTTACCGCCTTTCTCTCTTGAGTCTCCTTATGACGTTGCTCTTCCTCCTTCTGACCTTTCGTCGACATGCTGATGCCGTTGCCGAACTACGCTCTGCTACCACTGAACAAAAACTAGCCTAGGTTAGAGCCAAAATCTTACCTTGATGGTTTCTTCTCTGGTACTGATAGTCCTTCCTTGAGACCAAATCAGATACCAGATATTAGCCTAATCCACCCTACGGCCCCCAGGACAACTACAACACCGAGCGCTCAGAAATTATAGCAACCCAGATACCCCAACGTGAAAAAGACCCCTCTGATATCTAATCTGTCTGTGATTAGTTGTAGTTTCAAAACCAACCAAAAATAAACTATTCCTTTTGTTGTTAGAGTTTCCACTCTATAACTTATAATTAAATAATCTTAAGCTTAACGTTATCAACTTATAAAAATTAATACAAAGGGAGAATCCTATGACCCTTCCCTAAATAACTCCTTTAACCTTATATAACCTGTAAACCTGAAAAAGAAAAACCTTTATATAAAACGAGTTATAATAGATAAACTCCCTTCTCCTTCTAACTCCTTCCAAACCCTAAACCAATGTCTCTCTGCTTTCGATCAACCTATCACCACATACGTCTTCTTCTGCTCTTCTTCTTCTTTCTCTTCTTCTCTTCTTCTTAAACCTATATATATATATATATATATATATATATATATATATATATATATATATATATATATATATATATATATATATATATATATATATATATAATATTATATATATATATAATATAATATATATATATATATATATATATATATATATATATATATATATATATATATATATATATATATATATATATATATATATATATATATATATATATATATATATATATATATATATATATATATATATTATATATAATATATAGTTTGATTAATGGTATTGGAAAACAATGAAAAGATATACCCAAATAACCATTATTGCACTTCAAAATAATCTCCACTTGACACAACACACTTTTGGCAACATTCATAAAGCTTTTTTGAAACGGTCAGCAAAGTTCAAATTAGGAATCGATCGCAGAACAGCTGTCACATGTTCTTGGATGTCCGTTACTTTCGCAAATCTTTTTCCTCTCATTTCCCTCTTTAGCTTGAGGGATAGGAAAAATCAGCTGGTGGCAGATTAAGAGAGTACAGTGAATGATTATTAACAGATTTGCCGCGTTGAGACAAGAAACTACCCACAGTGTTTACAGTGGTCAGTCGCACTATTGTGTATACAACGTAATCCACTTACCAGTTCTGGGAAACGAGCTGAACACGCTGAATATGTTGTGGCACCCATTGCAACTTCCTGAATGATTACCGTTTGCCCTTAGACGATTTTTTTTTGTGGATAAGATTGCTGTTGAAGGTGCCATTGTCTTCACCTTGGTTGTTGCAAGCTATTTTTCTGTGACCTCGGGGAAGTTGGTGAAGACTCCATTGATTCCCTTGGATTAGTAGATCGAACTGGTGGCACTAGGTGTCATTGGTGCTTCTCAAAAAGTGACAGTCCTAGTCACACATGGTAAGAAATCTCCAGATGCCTCCATCCACTTTGCTTACTCTTCTGTGTAAGTTTATGCACTATTGTGTATACAACGTAATCCACTTACCAGTTCTGGGAAACGAGCTGAACACGCTGAATATGTTGTGGCACCATTGCAATTGCAACTTCCTCGTAGATTGCTATGCTCACCGTTTGCCCTTGAAGATCGATTTTTTTTTGTGGATAATGCCATTGCTGTTGAAGGTGATCAACATTGTCTTCACCTTGGTTGTTTGCAAGCTATTTTTCTGTGACCTCGGGGAAGTTGGTGAATGCCACTCCATTGATTCCCTTGGATTAGTAGATCGAACTGGTGGCACTAGGTGTCATTGGTGCTTCTCAAAAAGGATGACAGTTCCTAGTCACACATGGTAATGAAATCTCCAGATGCCTCCATCCACTTTGCTTACTCTTCCTGTGTAAGTTTATGCACCACAAACTGAGAACATCTTTCGCTTCCCCAAATCTTCGCAAATTATAATGTGCAAAGTCGTGTCCTTGTCAATGCCTATTTCCTCCGCTATCAATCGCAGTCATTTGCCTGTCGCTTCGCAACAAATGTCGCCATCCTCTATCTTGTTTGGTGTTCTGCTTGTTGACAGGCAGGCTGAACGTGCCAACCACCATTTATTGCTATAGATTGCTGTTACAAATCGCTTGACATCTTCAAATTAAATTTCTTTATCTTTTTTTGCAACCCTTACTATTTTTGATCCTTTACTGATGCTTGAAAATGTTTTATTTTCATTTCTAATTGATATACAGGAACAAAACTATGTAGTTTCTGGGTTCCTGGAATTGTATTTGCATTTCTAAATATTTCCTCTAAGTTTTGACTTCTTGTATCCATTTATTAGTAGTTGAGTAAATGAAGTATAACTGTTGTGGTGTCATAATTTGGTTGTTATAAGGGCACTGTAGACTTGCCTTTGCAGCTAGTTTCTTCACAGTATCACCGAGACCATCGTATAGTCCTTTTCCATGGGAGGTTCCTCCCCCACCCCACCCCCAAAAAAATGCCATTTGTCTTTCATTCCAAAGTCAGTTATGTGATGGCAAAAATTTACAAATCAAAAATTTTATTTTTGTACTGAGTTATAGCTCCATCTGAAAAGTATATCATTTCACTAATATTGAAATGTAAATAAGTTTGAAGATAATCAGTTTCCATTGATACAAGTGAACAGCTACTGTGTCATGATGAAGGCAGTCGGAGATAATCACCACATTTAGATGCTTCACGTCTGCTGCATCCCTATATAACAACAAACAAAGGGATGCACTGTCGCTTGAGCATTATTATAATGGTATCCTTGTGG